>JAXGGA010020286.1:0-18551 GCA_038373865.1 Uloborus plumipes | reverse complement strand
TTCCGTTGATAAAATAATTCATTTCATCTCTATTTTCAAACAAATTTTATTCGCGAGCAAAGCCATTTTAGAATCGTTTGGCTTGCTTTACTGAAGGTAAGCCTTGAATTCCGGGATTCTTAAAACAATTGTTACAGCTCTCCTGATGATCGTAGAAACTTCGAAAAAATGTCATTTTATGCAGAAAATTTCAAGCTTTCGAATGACATAAGACTTGAAAATGTGTATGAAATATTTCTTCCCTATTTTATCGAATTTCCGCTAAGAATTCGAATAGAAAAAGAACGAAATAGAATTTTCGAAAAATCGCTTCGAGTTGCGAAACTACATGCTACAAACTAATTTTGTGCCAAGTGGCATGAAAATCGACCGAACGTATTTGGCGCTACGCGCGTAACAGACAGACAGACAGACCCACCTTCAGCTTTATTATTAGTAGAGAGTAGAGATAGAGAAAGAGTAGAGAGTAGAGATAGAGAAGAGAAGAGATAGAGAAGAAGATAGAAATAGAGAAGAGAAGATAGAGAAGAGATAGAGAGTAGAGAAGAGATAGAGAAGAAGAAGAGATAGAGATAGAGAAGAGAGAGATAGAGAGTAGAGATTAACTCAACATTTATTTGATGCTTGGTTCAGTGGACCTATCTTTTTGAAACAGCTGTTTCATCTAATTTTAGTTTTCCTCATTATTCCTATTATTTGTAAATTATTTATGAGCTTCTTTACATTGAATGAAGTAATGTAGTTTATAAAATAGTAATTTGTACACAATACAACCTTTTTTACCAGCATGACTCTCGTTTTTACTGGTGGACCTATCATTTCGAAACGCACTGTAACTTTATTTTATCCCAATCATATTCGAGTCCAAATGCCGCCCCGGACAGGGGTCCGGAATGTCCGGTGCTAGGGCCGCCCCTGATCTTATGTCTCAAAAGCTTTTATTTTAGAGTGAAATAGTCAGTTGTAAAATTAACGTTGAAAGTACTTTTTTAAACAGATAGATGTGGGGAAGACATTTTAAAGTTCGTGAATTAAAAAAAAAAAAAAAAAACTGACAATTTCCTTCACTTTTTATAATTCTTTGACTTCTATAAGATTAATTTGATGTGATTTTTTCTCAGTTTGGCAATAAATAGTGCGGATCGTTAGAGTTATTTAATTTTCTGACAATAGAAAGCAGGAGGAAAAGAGCTCTCCTCTGCACCTACGAAGCAGCGAAAAAAGAGAAATAATTGAAGGTGCTGTTTTTTACTTTTATTCTTTTTCTTTTCGCTAATTAGTATGCAGATTTTCTTCACTGCTTGATTTGACTTCTGTCATTTAATTCATGTCAACATATTAACTGCTGCATATAACTCGGTAATAACGTCATTCAAGGGAACAGAATATTAAAGAGTCAGTATTCGAGTGACTTAACAGGCAAGATACAAACAATAATAAAAGGAAATGGTAGACTTCATTTGTGAACTTTTCATTCGTTGTACGCTGCGCTGAACACTTTCCATTTCACTAAATCCTTCTCTTAATTTACATTTACGCTACCAAAATTACTGTAAAATTTTAACTGCGGACTTAAGGAAGGGAAAGTATTATTAAGCTTCTCTTTGCCTTTCCCAGCATTTCTTTATGGTGAAATATGTGATTCCTGCCGCCTTCAAATTTTTTACTCGTGAGAGTGACCATCCCCGAAGGACGGATATCCCTATTAGTTGTAAATCCCTGGGTCCCTAAGCGACTCTAAGAGTTTTGGGAATTGCAAAGACTAAACAATAACGGTGTTAGTTGTCGTAAAACGACTTTTGAAAAAACTAAATCCCCCTTCCTTTAAATAATCATATTTACTTCTTAAAAACCAGATATTTTCCTTGATCACCGTTTTCAATCTTCTTTCATTTACCAAATGTTTTAAGCTGTGAAAGCACCTATTTATGCTGCAAAGGTAATTGTATGCTCTTTAATTTAAAGCTTGACTATTTTAGTCTCAAGTCAATAGCTTTTGAGAAATAAGATGCAAATTGAAAAAACAGTTCCTAATTCCAATATTGCGATGGAGCTCGCCCCCCCCCCTTCCAATCCACCAAGGACGAAAAGTACATTTATTAGCAGTATCTTTTGAGCGATTCCATACCAAATCACCGAATGGGGGTCGCACGACCGACTCGGATTTTTTTTAAATTTGGTACACAGATTGATGGTATATAGGTATGAAAAAGCCCAAAAGGAAAGTTACCTACTCCACTTATTTTCTGAGATACATGCCCTCAAAGTTTGTCCGCCACGTCAAAATACTAAAAAAGTGATGTTATTTAATCATTTTTTATAAAAATTCGTACTCATGCAAAATAAAAGTGTTAGATATCTATGAAAACTAGTTACTCCAGGCATTCTGAAAAAAAATACTAGAACGTTCATAATGAAAATTGCCAAGGTACAGGGCTCTTTGAAGTTGTCACCACAAAAACTTGATTTTGCAGATTTTGCTAAAATTCAGGCATTTATTACAAAAAAGGCAAACAAAACCAAAAGTTTTCTCACTTTCTGGTAGTGTACAGGTCCTCCCTGTAAATTGCTACGCAATAAATTTTTTGGGTTTCTCACTCCTTCTTGGAAATATTTTAGCATAAAAATAAGCCATAAGCCAAAAAATGCGTTTTTGGCCATCTTGGCAGCCATTTTTCTCATAAAGGGGGAGCAGTAGAAACTTTAATTTTTTTTTAAAACAAGCCACTGATATGTTATAGTACGAGAGCCAGGTGAAAATTTGGTTAATTATTTCCTCTCGATAGATAATTGGCCATACGCATCAGACAACAGTATCATAAAGCCCTATGACCGTCAGCTGCGGCACAGTGGGGGGGATGAGTAGTTGTAACCTCCCACGCTTGAAGAAAAAAAAAAAAATTCACTCATTTCCTCTCGCCTAAATATTTACCAGATGATAGCTTATATGTAACTATTGATAAATATATACGTCAGCTGGCTGTATCTCGGTGGAAAAATTGTCAGCTGATACTTTGAAGGTCGTTACGTAGAAGTTAGCTAGAAGCATTTACTGACTCACTGTTCGACAAAAAAAACCTTGAAAATGCTTCTGGTATTTTGAAGGCTGATTCTTATGTAAAATGACCCCCTGAATCCGAATATGACCCCCGTTTTCCCCCATCACGTCCCAATTTTTTTTAAAACGCCCCCCTTTTTTTTCATTTTTCCTTAGTTTCAGGGCTATAATATTTTTTTTTGGAGGGGAAAGGAGCCTTATATTCACCAATAAATTTTTTTGAAGGTCAAGAGAGACTCAAAGTTTAAAATCATGAGTACCGAGAAAATAATCGGGGAACTTGGGGGGAGGGGGGCGTGGCCCCCCCAAAATATTTGAAAAATCACCAAAAACGATCTTTTTATTCTAGTTTCTTTAAAAAGACCTTTAAAACATTTTTTTCGGTGCAGAACTAGAGTATAGGATCCGCTCCTATGGCTCCTGGGTCAGAAAAAATTTTCACGCTGTAAATTTTTTTTAAAAAAATTAAATAATGCTTTAAAAATCGCACTTTGCACTCGAGTTTTAAAGCAGGTCTTCAGCCAAAAAAAAAAAAAAAAAAAATTGTGGCTGATTCTTATGTCAAATGACTCCCTATTTCCAAATATGACCTCAGTTTCCCCCCTCCACCCCCTCTTTCCAGAGAGTCCCCCCCCCCCCAATTCAGAGTCATTTTACTAATTCGGAGGGGAAAAGTACATTACGTAACCCGTTAACATAATTCTAAAAGGCAACAGAGGTTCAAAGTTCAAAATCATGTACATGTGTACCAAAAATATAAACTATGGCGGTGTACCCCCCCCCCCAAAAAAAAAAAATCTTCTTTTCTTGTTTTTCTAAGAGACGGTTTAAGAGCCAATATTTAGAAAAGTGCCAATTTAAAGTTGGAGTTTTCTGAAAAAAAAATTTTTTTGCAGAAAAAAACTAATACTGGATTTTAAGTCTAAATTGGGTCTAAATGCAAGAAAATAAAAGGGGGAGGTCAAGGAAGTTATTTACCCCCTCTTTAGATTACTCACTTTTAAGCCGTTACAGATCTGATGAATGTTACAGATCTGATGTTAATATGAGCTACATATTTGAGTTTATGCTTTCAGTCTTCGTTAACATCTCTAAATATGATATCATTTCCTTGCATTTTGAACATAGAATTAAGATAATTATATTAAAATATATATATTAGGCTAAAAACTCAAATTTCATTAAAAAAAAGCATTTCTTGGAAATAAAAATGAGCGATAAGGTTTTTAGATAAAATAAATTATGATATTACCAAATTCAAGCTAATAAAACATTTGTTTTGTTTTGAAACAACACACAACTTCAACTTTTGCAACACACAACTCTGCTGCTTGCTTTTCTTTAATTAGTTACAGGGAATTTAATTACTTGATCAGAAATTCAGTTTAGCATGCTAGTTATTATCTAGTTATTTAGCGAAGTTATGAGAAATTGAAGCACCAAAAAAATAAATAAATAAAATAATAATAATTAATTAACTTAATTTCTGCAGTGTCAATTTTTCTTATTTTACTAACTTCTATTGTTAGGTCATATAAACCACAAATGAAGCAATTGTACTGAAACTCATTGCTTTTCATTTTTTAAGAACAAAAATATTCAATATATATGGCTAAAACCTATTATTTTTGCTTTTTATAATTCTGAAACGTGTGAGTTAGTTCTGTAACATATTCGCTGTTTTTCAATGTTACCGCTCTGACTGTTACCGATCTGACAAACTGACAAAGTTATTTTTTTATTTCCGAGTCGATCACACTAAACCAAAATCAAACACGTGGTTTTTTCACTTGTAATAAAGGACTATACTTATATATAAAATAATTTTTAAAATAATAAAAACTGCGCATTTTAGACCGTGTTACCGATCTGATGACTCAAATGACACACATTTTATAAAATCACTTTTAAAAAACTTACCTACAATTTTAGATGCAGAAATGCAAATTTTTAATTACGATTCGATAAAACATTCAGCCAGGTACTCAGTATCACGTGGTTTTGGTGCAGGAAATGATTTTGGGAGCCTAAACATAGATCGGAAGTTATTGTTACCACTCTGACGGCGAAACTTGGGACACGCTTATTTCGCATCGGCTAGAAAATCAGAAAACGATTAAAACAAAAATGTAGTAAAATATTAACAAAGGGGTAAAAATAGAATCGTTTTTTGTGCAAGTGCGTTTTTTTGGGAAGTTAGAAAGTGCGCATGACCTGTTTGCATACTAAGCTTTGCTACTTGGGACACGTTACCGATCTGATTTTTGATGTATAAAAAAATTATTTTCTGAAGAAAAAAATTTTTTTTTTCTGATGTTATTAGATGAAATGAAAGCAGAACCTTATCTTCTTTCTGGGGAAAATTATTTTTTTAACTAGTTATTGAAATACTAGTGAAAATTCCCTTGGGACTCTAATTGGCACTTTTCTAAATATTTGCTCTTAAACCTTTTTTTTTTTTTTTTTTGTGAAAAATCAGAGTATTGAATTTTCTTTTCTTTTTTTTGGGGGGGGGGGAGGGGGGAGGTATACCGCCCTAGTTTATATTTTTGGTACACATGTACATGATTTTGAACTTTGAACCTCTGTTGCCTTTTAGAATTATGTTAACGGGTTACGTAATGTACTTTTCCCCTCTGAATTAGTAAAATGACTCTGAATTGGGGGGGGGGGGGACTCTCTGGAAAGAGGGGGTGGAGGAGGGAAACTGAGGTCATATCTGGAAATAGGGGGTCATTTGACATAAGAATCAGCCACAAATTTGTTTTTTTTTTTGGCTGAAGACCTGCTTTAAAACTTGAATGCAAAGTGTGATTTTTAAAGCATTATTTTATTTTTTTTTTAAATTTTACAGCGTGAAAATTTTTTCTGACCCAGGAGCCATAGGAGCGGATCCTATACTCTGGTTCTGCACCGAAAAAAAATGTTTTAAAGGTCTTTTTAAAGAAACTAGAATAAAAAGATCGTTATTGGTGATTTTTCAAATATTTTGGGGGGCCACGCCCCCCCCCCCCCAAGTTCCCCGATTTTTTTCTCGGTGCTCATGATTTTAAACTTTGAGTCTCTCTTGACATCCAAAAAAATTTATTGGTGAATATAAGGCTCCTTTCCCCTCCAAAAAAAATATTATAGCCCTGAAACTAAGGAAAAATGAAAAAAAGGGGGGCGTTTTAAAAAAAATTGGGACGTGATGGGGGAAAACGGGGGTCATATTCGGATTCAGGGGGTCATTTTACATAAGAATCAGCCTTCAAAATACCAGAAGCATTTTCAAGGTTTTTTTTTTGTCGAACAGTGATAGTCAGTAAATGCTTCTAGCTAACTTCTACGTAACGACCTTCAAAGTATCAGCTGACAATTTTTCCACCAAGATACAGCCAGCTGACGTATATATTTATCAATAGTTACATATAAGCTATCATCTGGTAAATTTTTAGGCGAGAGGAAATGAGTGAATTTTTTTTTTTTTCTTCAAGCGTGGGAGGTTCCAACTGCTTATCCCCCCCACCGAGCCTCAGCTGACATTCACGAGGCTTCATAGTTCGATTTTCTGCTGCGTTTTACTAATTATCACTTGAGAGGAACTTGGTCATATATATCTGTTACTGGCTCTCGGACTATTAGCTATTCACAGGAAAAGAGTTTACTTTTGGTTATTTCTCCCATTAAGAGATATCCTGCTGACAGTATATGCATGTTTTTCGCGACGACCATATGCTTTTGCTCCCCCTCTCATGAACTTAAAATTAATTAAACCAAAAAATAATTATATATTTATTATTAGCTGTATTATCTACTCAATATGTCATGAAATTTAATTTATTAAATCATTGAACAATAAATTAGATAATTGATGAAAACAAGAAAAAGTATTTCTCTGATGCCTGAGCATTATGCATTCATAATTATAAAGCACTAAATACTTTCTTGAGAAATTAATTAACATAAATGAGCTCTAAATATTTATATTATAAGCAATGCCCAATCTTGTGATTGGGATACTCCTGTTTTTAATTGAAGAATTTCTTGAATTTCACATGAATATCAGGAAAATAAATGAGGTCTTTTCGTTTGATGTAGGATATTTTATGACAAATTTCATTTGATGGGCTACTAACTGAGCATGGTGATAAAGAGCTATTAATTTCAGCATCGAATTCCATTTTACCTTGTTAACAGTTAAATATTTATAAAATAATTAAATAAATAATTTAATATAAAGCCATGCTTGAAGAATTGAAATTAGTGCAACTAATTTATTCCCATACTGATCTTTACAAAACTGACATGTGTTGAGCACTGATAGGAACTGACAAGAATAAGTTTACTCACTAAAATACTAGTTCACACATACTATAAAGCGTACATTCTACTTTCTACAAAATAATACTGCAACAAAGAACAAGGGTATAAAGGGGTAGGTACTAAAGAATTTCTTGAAAAATCAATTAAAATAAAGGAGCTTTGAATATTTATCTCAAAGACAATACCCAATCTTGTGATTGGATGCTCCTGATTGATGGCTATAAACAGGAGGATACCCTTGTTCTTTGTTGCAGTATTATTTTGTGGAAAATAGAATGTATGCTTTATAGTATCTGTGAACTAATATTTTAGTGAGTAAACTTTTTCTTGTCAGTTCTTGTCAGTGCTCAACGCATGTCAATTTTGTAAAGATCAGTATGGGAATAAATTAGTTGCACTAATTTTAATTCTTCAAGCATGGCTTTATATTAAATTATTTATTTAATTATTTTGTAAATATTTAACTGTTAATAAGGTAAAATGGAATTCGATGCTGAAATTAATAGCTCTTTATCACCATGCTCAGTTAGTAGCCCATCAAATGAAATTTGTCATAAAATATCCTACATCAAACGAAAAGACCTCATTTATTTTCCTGATATTCATGTGATATTCAAGAAATTCTTCAATTAAAAACAGGAGTATCCCAATCACAAGATTGGGCATTGCTTATAATATAAATATTTAGAGATCATTTATGTTAATTAATTTCTCAAGAAAGTATTTAGTGCTTTATAATAATGAATGCATAGTGCTCAGGCATCAGAGAAATACTTTTTCTTGTTTTCATCAATTATCTAATTTATTGTTCAATGATTTAATAAATTAAATTTCATGACATATTGGGTAGATAATACAGCTAATAATAAATATATCATTATTTTTTGGTTTAATTAATTTTAAGTCCATGAGAGGGGGAACAAAAGCATATGGTCGTCGCGAAAAACATGCATATACTTTCAGCAGGATATCTCTTAATTGGAGAAATAACCAAAAGTAAACTCTTTTCCTGTGAATAGCTAACATATCAGTGGCTTGTTTAAAAAAAAAATTAAAGTTTGTACTGCTCCCCCTTTATGAGAAAAATGGCTGCCAAGATGGCCAAAAACAACGCATTTTTGCCTTACGGCTTATCTTTAAGCTAAAATATTTCCAAGGAGTGAGAAACCCAAAAAATTTATTGCGTAGCAATTTACAGGGAGGACCTGTACACTACCAGAAAGTGAGAAAACCTTTGGTTTTGTTTGCCTTTTTTTGTAATAAATGCCTGAATTTTAGCAAAATCTGCAAAATCAAGTTTTTGTGGGGACAACTTCAAAGAGCCCTGTACCTTGGCAATTTTCATTATGAACGTTCTAGTATTTTTTTTCAGAATGCCTGGAGTAACTAGTTTCCATAGATATCTAACACTTTTATTTTGCATGAGTACGATTTTTTATAAAAAATGATTAAATAACATCACTTTTTTAGTATTTTGACGTGGCGGACAAACTTTGAGGGCATGTATCTCAGAAAATAAGTGGAGCAGGTAACTTTCCTTTTGGGCTTTTTCATACCTCTATACCATCAATCTGTGTACCAAATTAAAAAAAAATCCGAGTCGGTCGTGCGACCAACTTTTTTTTTTTTCGGTGATTTGGTATGGAATCGCTCTTTTGTATGTGCGTACCACCTTTAAAAAACAAATATTTTTTCTTTCTTATTTTGGGTCTTCGTTTGCTGGACTATGGTGGTAGAAAATAAAAAAAAAATGAAAAGAACCTCGCCACACAAATATTTTTTCTTCATTTATCGTCCCCTTCCTCCCCACCAGCCTTCTGCTTTCAACACATCAAAGCAATATTATCACCAGCACTTCTGCACACCAAAAACAAGAAGAAGGACTCATATAAAGTCAATCCCTGAGGTATCAAAAATATTGAAAAGTGGAATATGGTCAGTTTCATTCACGAACTTTTAAATGTATTCTCCGCACTTAGCATAGTTTAAATACGCACTTTCAAAGGTTCTTTTCCGCAACAGCTGACTACTTCCCTCACAGATAAAAGCTTTAGAGGTATAAGCTGAAACCTGAAACAAAAAACAGAGAAAAATAAAACAGTCCTTAACTCCGAGATGGCAGCGCGGGTCACCCCCTCCCCTCTCTACCACCAGGGACTTTTTGTATGTTCATTAGGAACCCTTTTTGAACGTACGTGGGGGCCAATTTTCAAAACTATATGCCCCCTCTCCATTTTGAGCCTTTGATTGCTGGACTCTGATAGGGGAGAAAAAAGAGAAAAACCTGTACATATTTTTGTCCTCCTTCATTTCTCGCCCTTTTCTTCAACCACCTGCCTTCCAATTTCAAGAAATCAAATCAGTCTGATGACCGGCACTACTTAACACCGAAAAGAAAAAATAATCATATTAAATAAATCCTTGGGGAGGCTCCACAAACAGAAAATAATAGAAAAAGGGTCAGTTTTTCAAAAATTCGCAAACTTTGAAATTCTATATCTCGGCACCTATTATAGCTACAATAAAAACTAAAAAAGCTTTGTAAAGATAATTTTATATTCTTTAATGCATTAATTGACATTTTTTCTCGCAAGTAAATAGTTTTTGAGATATAAGACGAAAACTGAAAAAACACCCATAAAACACCAGGTGGCGCTGCGAGCTCCCCCCTCACCATCGGGGACTTTTAGTATGTTCATCAGGACACCTTCCTGTACCTGTGTACCAATTTTTTAAAACTGCATGTTTTTTTGTTTTTTCAAACCCTTTATTGACTAGACTATTAAGAAAGTAAGCAGAGAAGAATTTATCGAAAATGCAAATTATGTAGGTCGAAGTCTTTTTTAGATTACTTTCCCGTTGAAAATAAAAGAAAGACGAAAAAAGTATTGAAAGTAGCTTAATGCATCAAAAAAATATCGCCAAGTCCAAAAAATATCGCCAAGTTAAAAAAATAAAAAGGTAAAATGAATATCGAAAAATTAAAAATTTGAAAGTAGGGTATTGAGATGGGGAATTTGTGTGTCGGTCGGTCGGTCTGTCTGTCACCCCCCTAATAACTTTTGAATGAACATTCCCATTTGGACAAACCTTTTTTTGTTGGAAAGATCTCGGCGAGTACAGCTCATTCCCATATTTGATTTTTCGATTTGAACAATTTTTGGTTCAACTTTGAACCGTTCAAACAACCTGTCCCGCTATGCTAACTTTTGAGTGAACAGCCCGATTTGATCAAACTTCTTTTTTATTCGAAAGATCTTGTCAAGGATACTTCGTTCCGTATTTACATTTCCGATTTGAACAATTTTTGGTTCAACATTGAACCGCTCAAGCAAGCTGTCATCCCTAATAACTTTTGAGTGAACAGTCCGATTTAAAAAAAACTTTTTTTTTGTTCGAAGGATCTCAGCAAGGATACTTCATTACCGAATTTAAATTTTCAATTTGAACATTTTTTCGTTCAACATTGAACCGTTCAAGCAACCTTTCCTCACCTAATAACTTATGAGTGAACCATCCGAATGGAATAAACTTTTTATTGTTTGAAAGATCTCGGAGAGGCTCATTCCCATATTTCGCTTTTTGATTTGAACCATTTTTCGTTCAATTTTGAACAGTTCAGAAAAAATTTTTCAACATGAGCACCTACGGGGAATTTAAGTTGAATGTTGATCCTGAACTTAAAGTCGGATTTCCTTCAAACTAACTTTGTAAGAAAATGGTTTTGATAAATAATGTTTGTAAAGTACTTTTCTGAATAATCTTCTGTGAGGACTCTGATTCCGACTCCGACTCCGCAAACATGGCGGAAATGCAGGCTCAGAAAAAAAAATGACTGACTGTGCAGACGATTTTTTGTTTATTTATTGATTTGTTTTATTTGATTTATTGTTATTATTATTATTTTTTTTTTTGACAGACGATTTTTTTTGTAACAAAAATGTTTCATTCACGAGGGCATTTTATTCTTTATTTATATTTAACAACTGGCAACGGATTAAAAGTGAAATTCGAGACATTTTATCAACGGACGAGTTTTTTTTTCTTTTTTTTTTCTTTCTTTGATAAAATGTGTTTTGATGTACTTTGTACTTTTAATTTTTTTTTTTTTTTGAAAACAATTGAGGAATTTTTCTACGGAAGAACTGTAACAGTTACATTCTTTAAAAGGTGCGACAAAACTTTATTTATTCATTTATTTACTTTTTATGTGTCTATTTCATCTGATGAGAGGGGTATATTTTGCTTTTAGAAATCAGCTTTAAGTGCTAAAAAGGTATGTTTGACATAATTTTTAGTCTCAGATAATCAAGAGAATAATGATCAGATGCTAGAATGCCGATGTCGATGTACGGGAAAGTAGGCTCGTTTAGTTCTTGGCAGAACTTCTTGTTAACCAATGAGAAACCTTCAATCTATAGTTCAGGCGTCTGTCTGAAATTCAAATAGTATGATGAATCAGGTCCATAATGTATTAAATGTTTTTAAACGTTTGATAAAAAAATTTAAAACAGCAATTAAAATTTATGTGTCAAAGACGTTTTGGTGCTTCCTTGCAACAGTATCCCAAATTGGAAAACCTTTTCTTGATCTTGCAGATTCATTAACGTTTTTATATTTCGAGACAATATTGCAATACTCATGAGTTTTACAAATTTGACTGATTCCTAATGATTTGCATGGATGATATGTTCATTAAATATAGCAATGACGAGCATTACAATAAGTTACTTCATTCTAGTATTGATTTTAAAAAGAGCATCTCATATTAGGAGCATTCCTACATATTTCGATAGCCATTAATATGTGACGAAAATATCCAGATGTTAACTGCTCGTTGAAGGAAAAGTTTCGATGCGATTTCGACATAATAATGTGATCTCATAACATTGTATCAAATATAACGTGAAACAAATGTATTATGTTGCTAGGATACCATAATGTACTTGCGCCGTAATATATGAAGCGCCAGGGGGGGGGGGAGATGAAAGTCACTTTTTCGTAAACTTTGAAATATTAGTGCTATCTAGGGGCTATGAAGGACAAGTATCATCTGGTAAAACAACAAGGGGGAAAAAGATGAGAAGCGACCGAAATGTGCAGGAAAACTCGAAAAACTCCATAAGGAGCTACGAAAAATCAAACTTTGTTCTTCGTTTTTCTCGAAATCGCTTTTTGGTCACTTTCATCTTTTTTCCCCTGGCCCTTCATATGGATATAGTTATTTCAAAAGGTCGTCTCCCCATAGACGTATTTTTTTTCCCCTTCAGTCGCATGTGAGTATAAAGCACTTTATGAAAGTGGAACTTTTGCAATGGAATATAACAAAACTTATTTGAAATGAATATAGTATTCTGTTTAAAAAACATATTTTGAACAAGTCAAATTCTTCGTGTCTGTCGAAATAAATTACAGAGGTTTGCAACAAAAACAAATTCGAACAGATGCATGGGATATTCTGACTGATTTTAATGTTTTTCGGTGTGCTGAATCCGAATATGAGCTTCATTTTTTCCCATCACGTACAGATTTTTTGCAATACGTGAGGACTTAATTGTCAAAATCGAAAAAAAAATGTTACAAAGAAAATTATGTATTTATTTTTTAAAAAAAGCTTTACAATTTTTTTACTCATTACAATACATTTTAAAAAGTGGATCACATTTAGTGTTTACTCCTTTTTACGGTAAAACCATTTTTTTTCTTTTTATTGATACTCCTTGATTGGTGCGTTTTCACTGATTCGATCTCGATGTTTCCCACTTGAGCATACAAAAGTAGTATGACATTATATTTACGTCCTACTTTCCTTGGTAACGTCTCTCTATGTGTTTCACATCTCGATGAAACCTCTCATCCTGTTCCGCACTAAAGCCACCAAGGTTTTTGGGAAAATAGTCTACATGTGAATGTAGAAAATGGATTTTTAAACTCATGTTACAGTGCTGAACTTTGAAGGCAGCCAACATCTTCTTAACGATGTTTTCAGAGCCATAGTCTTTGCTACCTTCCCAAAAACTTTTGTACCTAATTCTTGAATGAGTTCTAGGCTTCTTTTTCAGTTTCATTCATTGATTGATTCAAAAAACAATGGGTAAGATAAAAGTTTGCTTATGTCGGGTCCTGTGAATATTCCCTCTTTCAATTTAGCTTCAGAAAACTTCAGAAACTTCGAACAAACATATTTTAAAGTCTCCATCTTTTAACAAACCCTCGATAAATTGCTTCATCAGTCCTAATTTAATGTGAAGATTTGGAAACAGCACTTTTTCACGATCAACCACTATACTGCCTATCATGGAATACCATGACTAGCCCCAGCACCTTTGAAGATTTCTATTTTAAAAAGGGGTGTGCACTTGATTCAAAAAAGCACCATGGCAGCATTTCTGCTTATTCTGAAAAAAAAATTATTTCCCTTGATCTGATAAGGAAGCGGAATAAATTAAAAAAAAAAACTTCAATGCAAACCAATACTTTTATTAAACAAATCCAACAAAAAATAAATAAAATCCCCCCACATTCTTTATCTCTCTTATCACTATCACCCTTATTTTAATAAAATCCTTAATAATCCAGGAACCCAGTGCAACATATTTGAACCTGATCAATGTGGCCCTGTGGGTGAGTGTAGCAGGCTTGTTTTAACTTTTCCCCATCTAACGCCCAACCTCGCACTCCCCCCCTTTTTTTTCTCAGTTTTGAAACTGTAGGTACTCTTTGAACATCAAAGAAGCAAATAAGAAAAACTATTTGTAATAAACATTTTTCGAAATCATAAATTAGTAGAAAATTTTTTTCAGTTAAATAGAGGTAAAATGGTACATTACCACACTCAGTGCACACGTTTTGCGGAAAAACTGTACGTGATGGACAAAAACGGAGGTCATTTTCGAATTCAGCACACCGAAAAACACGAAGAGCACTCAAAATATCCCATGCAGTTTTTTGGTTGCAGACCTGTGTTATTAAAGCTGATTAGTCAGGTGTTTTACTTCACAACTTAAAATTTCACTATATTATTATGCCATAAACACATACTTAATGTACTTGTGTAATCGATTGTAAGTTAATTTTTTCCCAAACTATTAAAGCTGGATGTCTTTTGTATTAAACGATCATTGAAAAAAAATTTTTTTTCTCATTTGGTTAATTGGTTTTATTTGGTTTAATGGCAAAGAGCCTTCATAGGCTACACCGCGCCATTTTTTTAGAAAAGGGGTTTCTTAGAACACCGAAACACGTGTCTGCAACTTCTTGCAATATATGTGCTTTGTTTACGCTGCTGTTTATTGGTTACATAGTTGTACTAATTTATTATTTCTTATGATTCATTATTGCAACTTTTAATTTCTTCAAAACATTTATCTTTCCATTGCAACTAAATATTTTAATTTTCAAGATTTCTGTAAATAAATCAAAAAACAAAAATAAACTTTCTCCAACAACTTTTTAATGATGGCCTAATCCCATTTTCTTTATCGGACCAGACTCATAATTCATTAGAATTTTAGAACCTACCGAATCTGTAAATGTGCTTTTGTTACACAAACACCATAACGAGTGGGAAAACTCCGTACTGCCTCGATCGGAGAGAGAACCTCATTAAAACTTGATGCCCCAGGTGTTTCGCCATCGCTATTTATTTAAAGAATAAAACTTCGTCGAAAACTTTTTGAAAAGCAACATTTCATACAAAGCTTATGCGTTAAATTTCGAAAATGAAACAAAAAGCCGAGCCGTTAAACTTATGTGTTTCGAGTACTCAAGTGCTCTTAGAGCTATAACAGAAAGCAAAGATGTGAAAGATTAAATGCGAGAGAGATTCATGTTTAGTTTGTTATTTATGCTATGAATCAAATACGTTTTAATTAAGAGTACACTATCTTATGATAGTTTAATTCTCTTTCTAAGAAAGTTTTGATTTTTGCTCTTTAGTCCTTATTGCAAAATGCTTATGCTGCGGAAAACATGTGAAAAGTTGATTAAGGAAGTAAATATTGTGAAAAAGAAAACACGATTTTGATGATTGAAGTTGTTTAAATATTTAAGAGAATTCCTTCGCGCTAAATATGTGGTGAGATATTACAGGGCTGTAATCAGAGCTTAGTTTCGGGGAGGGTTTTACCAAACCTATTTCTCGTTAAATCTATACAGTCAGTAAAATTTAATTTGATGTCCTATATTTTGTTTATTTTTGCTGCAATAGGTCTTAAAAGGGTTTTAACATGAAAAATGTATTAAAAAAAGACTGATCTTTTTAATGAAGAAAAAGAAAATCTGGATAGACGAGTTCACTCATATAAGCACATTTGAAGGAGTATTTTTGAAATTTCTATATTACGACACTTATAAGATGTGTTAAATATCGAGTTTGATACTTACAAATTTAAAGAATTTTGCTGTTTTTTAGTGATATTAAAAATTCGAAGGAAAAGGTGTATTGTTAAGAAATTATGTTTGCAATAACTACAATAAAAACAAATACTGCAAAAAAATAAACAAATAAAAACACTTTAATTGTGCAATTATTCAAAAATGATGATTTTATTTTTCAAATGCAGTTTCGAAGTAAATAAGAAAATTAAAACAAAATAGCAATAATAATTTATCCAGTGAGAAACTATAAAACCCATTACTGTAATAGTTTTCAAAAATTTCGGAGGCGATTTGAACCCTAAAAACCCATCCCTTAAATACGACACTCAGATTTAACTAAAGATCTGTGAATCACAGAATTCAATTCTCCTTTCTGATGGTACGAAAATCCTTTCTTTCTTTCCATTTAAGTTTGAAATTCAGTAACTTTAGCAACGCATTCGAAGAAACTTTTGAGAAAACTTTAATCAATCAAATGCTGTTGGGTTAGCAATCTATATAAATGACACCTTAGGTACTGTAATCTATTTTCCCATTGGATAAAATCTAAAACTTAAACTTTCCCGTACATTATCATAGAGCGTATTATTTTTATTTCTGTATTTTTCATAATAATTAATTATAATGAATAATTGCATTTCAGAGAACATTCTTGAAAGTAAAGTCCGCATATAGTCATAATATTAGTAAATGCCCTAATATATTTCAAAAGAATTTCAAGCGGAAAGATTCCAGAATTCTTGCGCGATTCAGCATATTATTTCGAATGGGCTCTCTTGTAGTAAATTAATCTTATAGTTAATGGTTAACTCCCACAGAGTCGCATTTACGTTTTTTTAGAAAATATTGCTGTATAAAGTTGGTATTTTTTTTTGCAGATAAATAAAACACAATCTTTAAAAAGATTTACCATCTTGTTTAGTTATTTTTAGAAAGGATTTGGGTGGAACTCTTTCTGTTTATTCACGCAAAACTTCAATTATTACACAATAATTCATTATCTTTGCGTGGCAATCTTCTAAACAAATGCACGAAAGGCATTGTGTCTGTTAATTTTTCTAATGTGCCATTCTAATACTGTTAATGAAAATGTCTCCGCTAATTTTTCTAATGTGCTATTCAACTTCAGTTGTCAAGAGCATTATTATCTATCTTCTTAATGGATTATCAAAGAGATATCAAATTAACGTTTTGAAATGCAATGACAATTTTTATGGCTAATACGCCGTCTTCTTCTGCACTTATAAGCTCCAAATTTAGAGCCTTATCTTCTACTTAAAAATAGCTAGTTAGGTATATTTCGAAGCTTCCATGTCATTCTTAACCCATTAAAGCCTGACATTTTTGTTTTCCAAAGATATTTTGTATACTGGTTACAAACAGTGTTTAATGGATAGGAAAAATAATTAAAAAAATATTAAGTTAAAAATAATTTTTTTTTATTAAGAAAAGAAAAATCGTCCATTAAAAGTTACGATAGACCCCAGAGGGTACATACTTTTTTTACTAAAACTTTTTTCTGCCTACGATATAATATTTAAATAGACATTTTATAAGAAGAAATAAAAAAAGCAATTAATATAAACTGGGAAGCTGGGAATAACTTTGAAAACTTAGCTTTTTTTCTTGAGATTGTGAACGATGTCATTTTTGATAAAGGTCATATTAAAACTGCTACAGAACACACTTTAGAATGGTTCTGTGCTGCAATCTGTTAATAACGAATTGGAACAATACCAAGGTACTAATTGAACACTATTATTTGGTTGAAATATTCATTTTTGGGAAATTCGGACCCTTTTTTAGACCGTCCCTAAAAAGGGACGCTAGGCATTAATGGGTTAGTTCAAAACTTTCTAAACAAGCTAATCTAATCCAGCTAAGTTATCCATTTTTATCCAGACATTAATTAATAATTTTAATTTATTTATTGAAGATCTGACACTGGCTTCGAATTTTGAGTCAAAATTATGAGTGGAAGTTTTTAATATGCACTATTCTGAAAGTCAAAAAGTATTCTTTTAACACAGATAGAATTAAAATTTATAAAACTAAGACTCACTTGCTGAGGCAATTTTGTTGTTAATACATAGTTTAGACAGGTTTTGGACAAAGATTTAGGTTTTTGACATACTTGTGTCAAAAACTATGTCAAAAAGGGATTTTTGACATGACGGTAAAAACCGTGATGAAAACCGAATAAAACTTCCGACTGTCAAAAACTTGCCAAACCTGCTTTCAACCCGAACATAAATGAACTCATCCAAATTAACGAAAGATTTATTCTAGCAATTAAAAAAAAACTTTTCTTTGTCACTAGATGCTACCTAATTAGAGAGCCCTTGATAGACTTTGACTTTTTGAAGGTAATGATTTTCTGTACTATGTCTAGCTAACACCTAGACAATGGAAAATATGCAAGGAAACATATCTTCGTTATTTTGTCACCCAAATAGCTTATTCCTATTAGTTACTTTGAAACCATATTCATATTTTTCTCTATTCAGATACAAAATTTAAGCTTCGATATTACAATATTCTTTCTAAGTATCCGATAAGTTCAAATTTGATAAGGCAAAAACTTTTCTTCACTTGGTGAAAGTCATATGTGAGCATCAAATAAAGCTTAATCCTGATACACGAGAAAATTTAAATTAAAGAAAGAAGAAAGAAGGGAAAAGAGCAACAGGAGTCTAAAAATTATTTGTTCCCAGAAAAAACTGTCAGCGCATTTTATTTGTTGAAAGCAATAACAGTAACTCTAAAACTTCCAATTTAAAACGGATTAGGGAGAAAGAAACTGACATGA
>JAXGGA010020285.1:0-18553 GCA_038373865.1 Uloborus plumipes | reverse complement strand
CCAAATAGTTCTTAACGTTCAGCTCAGTGCCATCTAAAGTTAAAAAAGGATATTTTTGAAATTTTTCGGGGCCCCTTTAAAGCCCCGGGGCCCATAGGCAACTGCCTACGTTGCCTATTTAGTAATCCGGCCCTGATTGTTTACTATCTCTGAAATCTAATGATGATTAAACTTAAGATATAAATTTTATTTTATAATTGTTTTTTTGCCAAGCGCTTCCGAATTTTTCATGAGTTAAAAAGAATAACAGATCAAAATAAATTTCTATGCGGAAAAAAAAACTGTTCAATGTTTATTTATATTCACATTATTCTAGCAATTTTCTTCAAAATATGTTGATTTAATACGAGCCCAGCTTAGTTTGGTTGCACAAATTTCATTGCATCACACACATTGATAACATTTTATAAATAGCTGTTTTGTGCACTGCAAAAAGTGAACTGTTGTTTTTACAATAAAATACTGTCAGCTGAGGTTCCGGACGGTAATAAAACTCTAAAACTAGCAATTTTACAGTTTCTTACAGCAAAGATAGAAATTTTACTGTTTATTGCCGTGAAATTTAACTGTATTATACTGTAAAAACAACAAGAAAGAAACTCAAAAGCGTAAATGATGCAAAATGTTTCACAGTGATGAAGATAATTCTATTTTGCTGAAAGAAAAATAAAAAAAGAAACAGATATAGCACGAGCTTGCATAAACGAATCGGCAGTAGCCATCAATATTTGACGTTAACTTGGACTGTATCCTTACAATATTGATTTCAAATATTAAGGACTTGAAGGTTGTTTGTGAAATAACATTTACAGGAATTCTATTTCCGCTATACGTTTATAAACCATTCTTGTGCAACTGTCGATGCTGTTTCAGTTCTGTAAGAATCCTTCAGAACATTATACTGTTATAAGTCCTGTAAATAGTTGTTGTTTTTCCTGCCTTGCACCATTGTCACTAGTTTTGGTTTTATCTGGCGACATGTTGCAAAAGTATCTGAAGATATCACTTTTATCATTTGTATACCGGCCCTGTAGCATTTTGTAGTTTTTACACTTGCCCTACATTTAATAAGCATGAAGACATTTTCGCTCGGAGTTGTAATGTCGTGGGTTTTTCTTTTTATCACTAGAATTTTCTTGAATGGATTATTTAAGTTTGTGAATGAATAGAACACTCCGGATTTTGCTAGAATCTTATAGAAATTTCCTTCCGAGTATAAATAGCTGTCCAACTGCCTTCAACACGGTTAGTTTTTCTCAGATTGGATTTCTGAGAGGCTCGTTTTATTCGCTTCGGCGAATGTTTGTTTTGCTTTTGTAATTTACATAATTACTGTTCACGTTAGATACGTGGTGCTGAGTTACTGTTGAGAGTACAGTGTACTGTTTGCTACCTAATTGCTGGATGTTTAGCAATTGTTTCCTGCTCCTATTGTAAATAAGTGTACATACTTGTAAATAAATTTATAGTTACTTCCTCAAGGTTGGAATGATTATTTAAGAAAGTTGAAGGTGCTACGGACTCGTTACAATACATTCTAGACTGATGTATATAGAGAGCACGGAAGTTTTGAGTTTTACGAGACTTCTTAGTTCGAAATGCGACGTTGTTTTTATACACTGCAAAAAAAGAACTGTTGTTTTTACAGTAAAATACTAGCAGTACTTGCTTCGACAGTACATGCGTGATTCTACAAAAACGGGAAAATTTCAAGTATGTATATTTAAAAAAAATTAATTTAAAATTAAAAATCTGAAAAAAAAAAAAAATCACTTATTTTTTTTAAAAATCTAGAATCCATAGATTGTGAAAATTGTACCTATGGGACAGGGCATGTGGATGACATTTCAATGTAATATTTTATTTTTTAAGTGAATAATAATTAATTATTGGCATTGTTGATAGTCAGAATTATAGAACAAAAGACGCATAAAAATGTTCCTAAAATAGTTTTTTTTTAAATTAAAAACAAAAGGAGCAATCAGCATGGAACATAAATTTGCCCATTTTTGTAGAACCACCCACTACTAAAGTATAATACTGGCATCCGTGGTTCCAATTTAAAACTGTAAAATGCAATGTAATAAACTGTAAAACTAGTAATTTTACTGTAAATATAGCAATTTTACAGTTTAGTACTGTAAAATTAGCCATTTTTACAGTTTATTACTACGAAATTTACCTGTATTATACTGTAAAAACGACAGTATAATACTGGCTGCAGAGGTTCCAGTTTAAAACTGTAAAATGCACGATAATAAACTGCAAAACTAGAGATTTTACAGTTTATTATTGTAAAATTAGCAATTATACAGTTTACTACTGTAAAATTAGTCATTTTTACAGTTCATTACTATAAAGTTTGCTGTATTATACTGTAAAAATAACATTCATTTGTTATAGTGTAGTTAATATGTGGTGTGTTTTTTGCTTTGCGCAAAAGAAGAATTTCTTTTGTCATAGGTTAATGAAGGTTTTCTAGAACTCAGGTTATGTAAATTTTCGATTTTAAGCTCTTACGGACAAAATCAAAACTCAATAGAAAAACAGCTGTTTTCATTCTAAAGACGTGTGAAAATATTTCAATACAGCTCAAGATATAACGTTAAATTGATCTAGATATCCATTTTCAATGTGATATCATGATTCATAAGTAAGTCTGTGAACACTGTAAAAAATGACTGTTGTTTTTACAGTATAATATTACTAATTTTATAGTAATAAACTGTAAAAACTTCTAACTTTACTGTGATAAACTGTAAAATTACTACTTTTTCAGTACTAAGCTGTAAAATTGCTAACTTAACAGTTTATTACCGTGAATTTTACAGTTTTAAACTGGAACCTTTGCTGCAGGATTACACTGTTGTTTTTACAGCATAATACAGCCAACTTTTACGACAATAAACCTTAAATTTCTAACTTTACAGTAAGAAACTGTAAAATTGCTATTTTTACAGTTTATTGCTGTGCATTTTACAGTTTTAAATTGGAACCTCGGCTGCCGGTATTATATTGTAAAAACAACAGTTCATTTTTTGTAGTGTAGAATTAAATCGAATCTCTAAGGGTAGTATAGCATCAGCTATTTTCATAGGAAAATATAATTAATTCATAAAATGGGTTTTTTGTTCTTCCTCTGCAGGGGTGCCCACAGGGGGGATTATGGTGCAAGTTGCGCCAAAATTAAAAAGCCATTGTAAAGCCATCAAAATTTTTGGGGGATTTTTAAAAACTAATTTAATTATTTTTTAAAATTATTTATTAATTTATTTTAGTTTAAATTATTTCTTTATTATTATTTATTTATTATTCATTTTTTATTTATTTTGTGTGCGTGTGTGCGAGCTTAAAATGTGTGGAAGGGAAAAAATCAAATCTATTCTGTGCATAGTTCGAACTTTAAAAAAATTAATAACATATTAAAAAAGTAATAGTTATAATTTAAAAAAATAAATAAATAATATTTAAAGAATAAATAAATAGTGTTTAAAAAAATAAATAAAATAAAAAAGAGGGGTACAAATAAAAATAAAAATAAAAAGCACAAGAGGGTTGTGAAAAATTTTTGGGGGGGAATTTGCGCCATTGAGCTTGGGGAGGATGGGCACCCTGTTCCTCTGTATTACTTCGGAATGATTTTGAAGTAGAATTAATGCGCAACGTGGGAAATTCATGTTACATTCCTGATATTCACAAAGCGCTTCAAAAACAGCGCAGTTACGTCTTTTAGTTGAAATAAAAGTCACAGATGGGAAATTAAACAGCACAGAACATTTTATTATAAGAGTTCATAAATGGTATTATAAGAAAATTAGAACAGCTTATTCGTAATTTTCAAAGCAAATCTGTTTCTTCACTTTACTGTTGACCAACTAGTCTAAAATTAAGTAGTAAGTCACAGCCCCTATACTTACCCAGGGCTAAGCCAGGAATGCGTGCAATATACCACCAACGCGGTTGTTCCATCAACACTGTAAAAAAATGAACGTTGTTTTTACGCTATAATACAGCTAATTTTATAGTAATAAACTGTACAAATGGCTAATTTTGTCGTAAATAACCTGCAAAATTGTTGATTTTTACAGTACTGAACTGCAAAGTTGCTAATTTAACAGTTTATTACCATGCATTTTACAGTTTTAAACTGGAACCTCTGCTGCAGGATTGTACTGTTGTTTTTACAGTATAATACAGCTGAATTTTACGGCAATAAACTGTAAAATTGCTAACTTTACAGTAAGAAACTGAAATTGTTTATTGCTGTGCATTTTAGAGTTTTAAATTGGAATTTCGGCTGCCAGTATTATACTGTAAAAACAACAGTTCGTTTTTTTGCAGTGTAGAGACTGTATTTTCGTTAATTTTGTGGACAGTAAGGTCTAAACTTCAGTCTCTGGATGGAATAATCAAGTTGGCGGTGTATTGTAGTGCAAGTAGTCCAAAATCAGTAATCTAAGATTTTAGCGACAATTTAAGAGCATCAGGATTTGATCAGGAGGTTTAAGCTTATTTTCGACAAAATTTATGCATTAAACTTATATTTCAAGACTCCTACTGCCACTTAGTATTGAAGAAACAAAAAGAAAACAACAAGTTTTAGTTAGCATAATTTTCTGAGGAAAACAATTTCAAACTGAACTAAAAAATTCAAAACTTTGCTATCTATTTTCTCTTCTGAAGCCTCTTAAAGTGTTAATTATTGAAAAAGCGAGATGAAGACGTCTCATTAAATGCTACAAGATTAAAAATTTTGACAAAAAAGCAAGAAATGCAAGAAAGTAACAAAAAAAAAAAAAAATCTTTTGAGTGTTAATGGGCTGCATGTAATAGTGAGGAACAATAACTGCTAAAATGTAGCTTTGAAGCTATTATATAATAAAAGCAAAACTAATCTTGTTTCGCCTTCAAGTGAGACCAGACGTTTTTGTGTTCGTGTTGCTAAATTCCTTGAATAAAGCTTGAAGCTTAAGCAGAAAAATTAATTTCCGTACCGCTCTATGAGTATATGTTAAATTACAGACACACAATACACCGCCAACTCGTTCATTTCGATCCATGGACTGCAGTGCTTATTATGCCCTCATCAGCATGGAATACGAAAGTGAACGAGTTGGAGGCAAAAATCCTCTTATGGAGCAAAGAAAGCCGGAAAAAAAAAACTGGTAGCTAATGTGAAATTAGAATACTGCTTTATACAGACATACTGCTTTATACACACATGTAAAATATTACAGCAGCTGCTTTTATCAAATATTCGTATCATTTCAGTAAAATAATGAGCTTTATTTTGATTATTTTCATGGACTTACTTATTTTTCGAAGAGGTTTGAAGTTTTGAGAAAGAGAATGTTAAAGCTGATGAAAACATTCTACCAGCATAACATATTTGAAAAAATACTAAAACAGAACTCTTCATTAAATGTTTTATTGTTCCTGTTGAAATAACACTTAAGATTTATTTAACTACTAAGGGGAAATATCCCAAAAAAATTCTGCAGAGGGCGAAAATATTAGCATTAATAAAACATTCAATCATTCTTGAGTTTATTTCACCGGTCGATCCAAGAAAGAAAAGCTAGTTACTCATCCCCAGTCTGAAGAAAAAAAAAAAGAAGAGAGGGGAAAGAAAAGGAAGAAAAATAGAAAGAAACTAGTTTCTCAAATTTCTACAAAGCTGATTATTCAAGCACATTCATACACAGAAAAATAATACTATATTTTAAGAAAATCGATACACCATTCTTTCTTTTTGCTCTCCTTACTGAATCGCCGTTTCTCTGCTTAATCCTATTTTTAAAAAGTTAGCATTTTCTTTCCCCTGAATATATTGTCTCATGAAATATGGTAACCTGGTAGCATTTTAACTGTAACTTTTAGGGTTATCATTCTATTCCAACTGAGGCTGAAAGGAACGTGAAATTTTTTTTTATTAAGAAAAAAAAAAAAAGGCGCAGTATTAATGCCATCAGGACCATAAGGAAGTTCTAAACTGGAAAATGTCTGCCGATTTTAGCAAACAAAAATATGTTTTGAAATGCAATGATATATTTCTCTTATTCAAATGCTTTATCTTCGATATAAATGAAATAGTTTTTGTAGACTAAATGGGAGTAAATGTTATATAATTACATAGAAAGAAAACAAACAAAAAATGCATATTTGATACAGTGAACTGTCACTTATGCGCCCGCCCAAGGGACCAACAAAAAAAAATGCGCATAAGTGAAAGAGACGTATAAGTGAATAGGCCTATTTAAAGGACTAAAACAAGGTTCTAATGAGAAAATGAATAAGAATCTTTCTATAGAAAAAGGACCTATTGCTACGATTTGGCAATTTCTGTAATATGACTGCAATGATAATGAGAAAACAAACATTGTAGCATACCTAATTACAAACTGTTCCCTTTAAAACTATCCATAGTAGATGATTGTCCCTCTCCGAACTCTAGTTCATGCGGAAAAAATGCCCTTCGTGAGCAATAAAGGTGAAAGATTAAAGAGGAAAGTGAAGAAAATGCTTATTTTTTTCCAGAAAATAAGTTATTTTTTTTTTACATTTTACGGAAAATTCGACGCAAAAGTGAAACATGTATCTTCAGAGCGACGTATAAACGAATGATACTATCATTATTTTGCTATGGAATGTGCTGGGACTACTTAAAATCGTCGTGTAAGTGAAAAAGGCGCATAAATGAGGCGGTGTATAAGTGAGAGGTCACTGTATTTTGCAATCATGAACCCAATAATTCCAAGTTATAGACATAAATCTAGATACTTAAAATGCTATTAAAGCCGTTCCTCTGTCATGTGAGGGACAATCACACTCAAAAATTTCACCAATATTTTGATGCAGTTTTTTATATTTGAGCTGAACAGGAATAAGCACATTTTTAATCTTTACATTTGATGCAAATATATTCCTGACATTGTTTTCTTTTGTTTAACAATTTTATTGTTTAAAATTTAAATTAATGTGTGGCGTCACGTGTGGGACATCCAAAGTCAACCTCGTGTAATGTGTTGTATGAATCTATGTATATAAAAATGGATGTATGTAATTATATTTGTTTGTATGTTTGTTCCTTATACGAATTCACAGTTTTCGTCGGATTTTCATCAAATTTGGCACAGTGGTTCCTTGATACACTAGAATTCACATAGGTGGGGTTTTGAAATTAAAAAAAAATAATTCTAAAAGCTCAAAATTCAAATTTTTGTTTCAAAATAGCCGTTTTCTTTCAACTTTGAACATATAGAGTAATAAAGCATTTAAGCATATACATTGATAAATTTTAACAGATTTAAATATGAGTATTTTCCAACAAAGATTACGATTAACAATGAATTATCAACTTAAGGTTCACTTATTTCATTTCAGTATAAATTAAATTAAAAGCAATTATAATTAGCTATGATGTATTAATACGCACCTGGGTAGAGCCGAGTAATAAGCTAGTCAGATCATAATTTTGCTCTATTAACCCATTAATGCCTAGCGTCCCTTTTTAGGGACGGTCCAAAAAAGGGCCTGAATTTCCCTAAAATGAACATTTCAATCAAATAATAGTGTTCAATGAGTGAGTACCTAGGTATTGTTTCAATTCGTTGTTAACAGATTGCAGCACATAACCATTGTGAAGTGTGTTCTGTAGCAGTTTTAATATGATCATTATCAAAAATGACATTGTTCACAATCTCAAGAAGAAAAGCTAAGTTTTCAAAGTGATTCCCAGGTTCCCAGTTTATGTTAATTGCTGATTTTGTTTCTTCTTATAAAACGTCTTTTTAAATATTATATCGCAGGCTGAAAAAAATTTAGTAAAAAAAGTATGTACCCTGTGGGGTCTATCGTAACTTTTAAGGGACGATTTTTCTTTCCTTAATAAAAAAAAATATTTATACATGATATTTTTTAAATTATTTTTCCTGTCCATTAAACACTGTTTGTAACCAGTATACAAAATATCTTTGGAAAAAAATGTCAGGCATTAATGGGTTAATATAGCAATGACAAAACAGATTGCAGATTTTGAAAGCTAAGGTTCCAATGTAAATGGAATGAAACCTGTCTCTTTTGTTGAGAAATAATAATTCAAACCGTTGGACAGAATTATGTGTAGGGAGATTCCACGAAACAGGAGCCGTTTTGTCCCACACGTGACGGTTCATATATTTGATTGAAAAGTAATAGGTGATGACGAAATGTTTTTCTTAAGAACTCACACATACATGCGGGATTTCTTAAGCAGCACAATTTTGTTCACTACCATCTACAGGGCTGCAACTAGATATTTGTTTCGGGGAGGGCTTCACGAAACGCATTTCTCGTGAAATCAAATTTGATTTCATTCATATCTTCTTTTCATTTTCGTTACAATAGGTTACTTAAACGAGGGGGTTACTCCTTTAACGCCATCAACATGAGCAAATGTAAAAGATGACATGTCTACTAAATAAGTAAAATATCTTATGTGTCTGCATAATTTTATCCTTGTTCAAAATTCGATGTCTATTTCAGAGCTCAAAAGAATAGATGCTTGTACTGTCTGTTTGCGTATTTTGCGCCTGGCAGCCACGAACGCTTCCATTTGAAAAAGGGAAGATGGGTTTAGGATGCGCACTTCCCAATGAATACAGCTTTTGTTCGCTTGCTACTTCCTCGTTGCTTTTCTCCTCTATTTCGAGAAAGTCAGAAGAGACTTGGCGCGTGCGCAGATGCGGCGGAGGTCGCACGAAGAAATTTTAGGCAGCTCTCATGTATGTTCATTCGAAGTAATACTTGTTATATTCATTTGTTTTTGTCCCCTACGAAATGGGTTACATATAGAGTTTGGCACTTTCAAATTTAAAGAATTTTGATACTTTTCTTAGAGTCTAGTTCTCAAAATCTGAAGGGAAACACTGTATAGTAGGATATGATGCTCACAATAGCACCATTAAAACAAATAATGCAGATTAATCACCGAGTTGATACAATTCGTCAATGATAATAATTTCATTTCTCAAATGAATTTGAAATAAATAAATAATAAATGGAAATAATATTTTTTCAACAAAAATTATTCAATGAACACAGTTTTTGGAAACAGTTTTGTAAAATTTTGGAGCTGGTTTGAACCCTAAAAACCCACCCCTTAAATACGGCCTTGACCCTTTTATATTATTTTTAATGAAATATATGAAGCGTCAAGTGCTGGACAAAAACGAAAGGGCCCTATACAGTATTCAAGTTATGAAAAGCTCTCCACCTTTTTGGGAAACGAATAAAATACTAGCGTGTTGAAATTAGAAGGTAATTAGCATTTATCCTTTGATGTTTAACCTTTAATAATAAGACTTTAATTCTCTAACTTTCAATTCCGTTACATAACACAGTGCATCCAAACGAAATAGAATTAGGAACGCTCAAAGTGTCACTCTGAAAGGGATTTCAAAGACTCCCTGAAAATTAAATTTTGCTCGCAGTTTTAATTACTTCGAAGAGACGTCATTTTACAAGTCACACACACTTAGTTGCCGAACAGATCTCAAAGTTACGCTGAACAATTGCTTTCTGGGTCTTGATATAAAATAATAAAGTAAAAATTCATAGCCTACACTGTAAAAAAAAGCACTACTAGAAAATCTTCAAGAACCTTACTAACCAGGAAAGTACGCGATCATGGAATAATGAATTTTTTTTTGATGAGTACCAATTGAAAGAGCATTGTAAAACATGTTTCTGGACGCACGCGTTTTTGCCCTCGCGCCCCCGTTATTGAAATATAAGGTCCTAAAGTCAGCTAATTTTTTTTGAAAAATCGCCAATTTTAGCGAGTTATAATGAAACTGGAAGCTGCGGTGCGATTATACTATTTGCGTCCAACGGGAAACTTGATTCCCATTTTTGGTCATCTGCAAAACTTTTGAAAGACGGCTTTATAATAATCTTTTACTTTACCTGTGCGAGTTAAAGCAAAAAGCTACTAAATTTTATCGTACTATTTGCGATCAAAGCAGGTCCCTTGTTTAAGCGGACTCCCCCTATATTTAGGGTTTTTAATTGTAAAAATTGCAAATCTAAATTTTTTCAAACCACTTTTCTTTTGGTGGGTCCCCTATAACTCAAAGTGAGTTCTCCTAAACATTTTTGTCAATTGTATCACTGGGTATGTAAGAATGGTCTTTCAAAAAAAAAAAAAAAAAAAGCTCAAAATTTAATGAAAATGTGTTCAAATAAAAAAAAACAAACAGGAATGAGGTGTTTTCTCTGAGATATTTCGAAAAAAAAATGTTCGCTCGAATCGAACTTGTTCCTTCAAAAGTTATAAGTGAGGACAGAGGAAAAAATCGGGAATTCGAAATTGAATGAAATATTATTCAAATCTAAAAGTCGAATATGGGAGTGTATTGTCCTCACTGAGTTTTTTCGACTAAAAAAAAAAAAAAAAATCGAATAGGACTATGCACTCAAAAGTTATTGCGGGGGGGGGGGGAGGGAGAAAAACTGACCAGTAGACAGACTGACAGGTACACAATTTCCGCAGCTCAAAACCCAGCTTTCCTATTTTAAATTTTTCTGTTTATTTATTTTTATTAAGTTGTGCTTTTTCGACTCAATTGTTTTGAGCATTTTTTTTTTCAGTGCATCAGGCCTTCTTTCATGATTTTTTTCACCTATTTTCTACTTTTACAGAAAAGTAAGCTAAAACTTGTATTGATTTACAATTTTGTTAGTCTTTTCCTACCCGTTGAACATATAGCAGAACTAGTAAAAGTTATTCTAGTGTTTTTAAACAGTACGAAATTAACATGCAATATGGTGTATATTTACGTTACAGAGACTTTTCGCTACAGTGACCAATTTGTTTGAACGGCAGGGGTTTTTACAATGAATGCCGACTCTATTAGTATATTTTAAGAATGGAAATAATTATTTTCCTCTACCATTGATGTAATTTCCGACGTGGATCTAATTTTGCAGCTATTGATATTTACTAATTCGTTTTCTTTTTAAAATTATTTATTTTTTTCTCGATTTCAATTAAAAAAAAATAAATGTTTTTGCTAAGAGTTGGCAGATAGTGAAACTTCTTGTAGCAATTTTTTTTAAAAATAAGAACTTATATCATAATCCATGACAATTTAATTTCTACCCCAAAGATTATTTCTTTCATTTTTTGTACATGAGCTCATATTAGCTGCTTTTCATACTTATTTAATTATCCCAAATTATTCATTTAGAAACACGTGCAATATAGTTTAACTTATAATAATTAACACATATACCTTAGTTCAGTAAAAAAACAAATAACTAAAATTCTAAAATGTATTGTTATCAATCGTAAAAAGATAAAACTTTAACTTCTTTGTAAAGTTTTCGCTCCTCTGGATAAAGCTCTCTGCTTTCCACATCATAGTCTTAATCAGCATTCTTTATTTCAGCTCATACAAGTAAAGGGTTAACGTTAAACATCTTTTACTTTCTTTGCGAATGACCAAACATGGAAATGATGCGATGTCAAGCAAGCAGCGGAAGGGAGAATCTGGAGCTAGCTTCAATTTCTTGCCAAGTCTTCAAATTTGGCTACTTTTCGGCCGACTTTAAGACCCCTTATCTTGAAAACGAGGGGACGAGGGCACTTGATGTTTGGGTCAAAGACATGTCTCAGTATGCTCCTTCGAATGGTACCATTTTTAACTTGTTTCATTATTACTTAAGTCGAGTACTTTCCTGGTAAGAAGTAAAACAATTTTCCTTCGTATTACTTGTTTCCAACTCTGCATGCTGTTTACTGGATGCTTTTTTTTTGTATTCCTCGTTAATTTTCGCTAAGGCATAATGCCACCCAGCTCAAATTCATTAAGCATCAGGGCCATTCCATAGAAATGTCAACCTCAGCCGAAGAAAAAAAAATACCGAAGTGAAAAAAGCATAAAAAAATACATAAATAAATAAATAAATAAAATCATAGAAGTTAAAAAAAAAATTGAAAAAATATTGCAATTATCACTGAGATTAGCCCTAATAAATAGTTTGTAGTGTGTCTACTGCTAGTTATTCGATGGTTACGTTAGTCACACTCCATCTTGAGTAAAAGTGACACTTAAGACTAAAAAAAATTAAGAATAATAAATGTGTTTTATGTTTTTAAGAGCCAACTTTACACATTTTTAAAACATATCATTCAATTTTTAACACTTGCTTAACTTTGAGAAATTTTTGCCTCACAATATGAGCATTCATTTTCAGGGTTGCAAAAATGTTACGTTAGTCACGCTGCTATTTTGGTAGAAAAAATATCTACTGTCAGTAATTTTGTTTTAATTTCTCAGCAGAAATAATACATAGATACCATGAACATGTAAATCCACCAGCATAACTGAAAAATATTTTTTATCCTTTAAGTTACAAGTAAAAACAGTTGCAAAATCAGCTCTGAATGTTACGTTAGTCACTATGGAATGACACATCAATAAAATCTAGTCATTAAATTTCGTCTAGACACAATTAACAATCAAATAAGTAAAAAATGGTGTTGGTGCGATAAAATGTTATATTAAAACACTTAACAGACAATGCAGAACAAAAATCAATTTTTAGCTAAGAATCATTTTTTTCACCAACTTTTTGCTCCGAAATTCTTCTTTTTGACAAATTGCGATCTCATTCTTTTATCAGCCATGTTTTTGACTAATGAATTCTTCACTATTCAATTCCATTTTTCAATACCACTAAGTGAAATGGAAATTTCATTTTTCTTGTTTTCCTATATTTAGGACAGGATAAGAAATTGGAAAATTGAAGAAAATATACAGAAATTCGTAGTAACTAGAGCGTAAATTTCGCGGAAAAAAACAGTCGACTAAATAAAGTTGGGCAAACTCTCTGCGAATTACTGAAGTTAACTTCGATATACAGTGCTAAACTTGTGAGCGAACTCTTTTCTGTTTTTATTCCTGAAATAGGCTCTACTACAAAATGAAAAAAAAAAAAAAAAAAAAAAAATCAACGCACCAAGAAGGAGTTGTCAGAATGAAACTAAATTTAAAACACGTAAGGATAACATTACTATCGGAAAAGGATTGTAAAATAAAAGCAAAATGAACATTTGTAACTGGGAAATTTCCAAACTAATAGAGGCTTTAGTACCATCTTATACCATCTTTAATGTCCATCTTTAATGTCTACAGTATAATACATGTACTGTAAAAAATACATGTTGTTTTTACAGCATAATAAAGCTAATTTTGTAGTAACAAAGTGTAAAAATTGCAAATTTACAGTAATAAACTGTAAAATTTCTAATTTTACACTAAAAAACTGCAAAAAAATTCTTCTCTTACACTAATGAACTGTAAACTAGTTGCTTTACAGTAATAAGCTGTAAAATTGCTAATTTTGAAATTTATTACTGTGCATTTACAGTTTTAAACTGGAACCTCTGCTGCTAGTATTATACTGTTGTTTTCACAGGATAATACAGCTAATTTTGTGGTAATAAACTGTAAAGTTTTGGCACTAAACTGTAAAATTGCTGCTTTTCAGTCATAAACTGTAAAATTAGTAATTTTACATTTTATTACTGTGCATTTTACATTTTAAACTGGAACTTCTGCTGCCAGTATTATACTGTAAAACAGGGGCGGATACAAAGGAGGGGCGATGGGGGCGATCGCCCCTCCCTTGAGGGACTCTTCTTCAGTAGTTTTTTGGACTTTAAAGTTTAAAAAAGACAATTTTAGATAATCTTCGATGATACTATGAGAATTGGTTGGGACTTGGGGCTCTGATCTGGAATTTTTTCGAAATTGAAGACGGAACATTTGTAATAAACATATGTTAACCAGGATATGCGGTTAAAAAAATAGAGCAAGTCGAAAAACAAAACAATCGCCCCTCCCTTGGAACATTTCTGGATCCGCCCTTGCTGTAAAAACAAGTTTATTTTCTGCAATGTGGGAGCATTGAGACATAACAGTCTCGCATGATGTCCTGCATCATCTCGAACCATGTTAACTGTTAACACTCCCCTAATTCAATCAAACATGTAGGCTGTCTAACTTACGGTCTCAAGCGATCCCTGAAGCTACTCGACCTGTGACCAATCGGAGGATAGAGCTTTTAAGAAAATGTGATAATGGGGAAGAAGAAATCCACTGACACTCTTGCTGTGTGTGGCCGAGACTTGTCCTGTTAAAAAATGGTTCCTGAGATTCCCTCCGTGAGTGCCAACTCATATGACTGAAGCAAGGCTTTTTTTATGACAACAAAGTAGGTAGTAATTTTTTTAAAGTGACAGTTCCCTACAATTTGCAACTGTATGCACTCCTGATGAATTGAAGGTTTATGTTCAAAAACTAGCAAATTAATTTGCAGATGCGAAAATTTTATTCTGTAATACCCTCCTCTCGTCTATTTATATTTTTTTTTTGCTCATAAAACCTTCCCAAAGGCAGAAAATTTTGAACGAAAACATTTCAGCCTCATTTCTTAGATAACGTTAAACTGCGCATTTCCTTCAACCAAAACATCATGCAACAACTCCATGCACTGCAATTTCATTTCACTCCATTTCTATTTGCAGAATATGTGCTGTAAACTTCCTGCACAAACCTGCACGAGATTTATATCTTCCATCTAGCTAAAACATGTGTTCCCATTGAAAAATAGCTTTAGAGCGTCATCTGGTGTTCGCATGCGAAAATCCCATTACGACTCCAATTGTTGTTTGTGTTCTCCCTCTCATTATTCTTTTCCCCGGGATGTCTTGAGAAAGTGGAATACCAGGAGAAAAATAAACAAAATACTGAGGAAGCAACTGACATGTTTATTTCTTTGAGTGGTGTTTCTCCACCTGATATAAAAAAGACATATTTTGGGAACCGTATCCCATTCTTATTGGAAGCTCGCAGGAAGCGAAATAAATTATTCCAGAGTTAAATTCTTTGGTATAGTTAAAGTGTAACCCCCAAATGCATAAATTTTGGAATAAATCCAGAAAAAAAAACATATTAGGCTGCATTGTTTACTCGTATGTATGAACTTCCGAAAAAAAAAGGTTATTTTTTCTGAATTAAAAAAAAATGATTTAACACTTACAATCATTATTTTTAAGCACAAGAAAACTTCGAAAAAATAAAAAATGATACTTCGAATCACAATACCTAATGGTTTCTTATATTCAAATGTATAGACATATTAAAAGTCTAGGTTTAAAATTCTAGGAAAAAAGGGGGAAATATATGCGTAAAAATGTCTCATTTAACTGTTTGACTTGAAATATCAGAGCAATCTTCTTTCGGTAGATTAACTTGTATTTAATTCTGCTTGATTAGGCTTATAAAAGATTAAATTATTTTATTCAGAATAACTACAACTATTACAATTAATCGCTATGATAAACTGCAACGAAAAACAGAACCCAAGCGAGTTTCAATTTCACAAACCATTGACTTGATGTCAATCGGCTTCACCTCGTTGTTCATGGTTACGTAAATGCTCGAAAGGTATTTTGCGAGTTGGATACATCGATTAGTTTTGAGAGCGCGTGTTGAAGTGGAGTCTAGATGTATCAGTACTGTAATAGAATATGTTTGAATCATACACGGGGGGTTTGTTGCTTTACGTTGCATTACAGGAGGAGTGAAGAGACAACTAAAATATTGTTTTAACCAAATCTTCAAATAAAATGCTGATTTACCCCCCGTTTCACAGTCTCTCACTTGAGTTTTCTTCCCCTTTGAAAAATTCCTCGAAATTCGGGAAACCGTAACGTATATACGTAACCGTGTATGTACTTTTTATGAAAACTTTTAACGTATATTATACTGATAACGTATAACGTACATTATATGATAACGTATAGCGTATATTATAAGTATAACGTACACTGTACGAGAAGTAACACAAAATGACTATAACAAAAAGACCCTTCATCATAATTTTTGAAATTTTTTTGGCGGGAGGAGATACCCCTTTTGAAAATTTTTTTGGCGATAGTATATCCCCCCCCCCCCCCCAGGGATTCTCTCTTTTTGCTATCGGTGTTCATGATTTTGATTTTTCAGCCTCTTTTGCTTCTTAAAATAATGTTAGCGGTTAGTATATAATGCTTCTTTAGATTTCCAATGAAAATAACGGAGCTAAAATAAAAAAGAAGAACTGAAAAAAAAAAAAAAAACGGGAGGGAGGAAGGCTTTCCACAAAAATTGGTACGTGTAGGGGAAAATGGAGGTTCTATTCGGTTTCAGAGGGATATTTTACCTAAGAATCAGCTGGAATAGTGGCAGAAGCATTTTGAAGGTTTTTTTTTGCTGTCCAGTGTAATTAATGGGTGACGGCGAACCAGTTAAAAATAGAAAGTTTTAAAACGTAAACAAAAAAAAAAAAATAAATAAAATAAAAGGAAGAGAAAAGAAGAGAAATAAAACTCCTAGCCTCATCAGGCACTGATGCAAATTTTATTTTTCCTGCTCCGTTATTATTTAGGGACGTCGCGTCGTTAAGAAACTTTCATACAGCGATGAAACGTTAAATATTACTTTTTCTTTCTCTCTCTCTCTCTCCACGCGGGAGAAATAAAAGTTTCAACATCTTACATCATTTTGCAAAAGTTTAAACATCCTTTTCGCTAGGTTATGTAAAGTTTAATTGCTCCAGAGGAGATTAAATATCGTGGCAATTGTGTGGATAGTTTAGGCGCAGAATTTTGCTTGCTTCATTTCGATGCTGTTTCTTCCACCGAGAATTGAACATTTTTACTCTCACTTTTTGTCAGTTAGAAGGATTAATGATAATAATAATAATAATAATATAACAATGTAATAGTAATAATAATAATAATAATAACAATACTACTACTACTACTACTACTACTACTACTACTACTACTACTACTACTACCACTACTACTACTACTACTACTACTACTACTACTACTACTAATAATAATAATAATAATAATAATAATAATAATAATAATAATAATAATAATAATAATAATAATAATAATAATAATAATATAGTAGTAATAGCAGCGGCGTACGCAGACAACCATTTCAGGGGGGAGACTGAGCTTTTTTGAGAGGAGAGAAAGGGGCTCCTCATCTCAGAAAGTGTAGCTAAGAAATGTAAATGTTATATTTAACACTGTTATTAATACTAAAGGCTAAACTATATTACATGCTGATGTATGTATTATAAGTGCATGTAAACTTAGCAGATATTCAATAGTTTTGAAAATCAGATTGAAATCAGTTAGAGTGTCATGAAATATAGTTTAACCTTTCCCAAGTAGCATCAACTCATCGGATTTTGTTCGGGGACATCTTTCCGATCAGTATCCGAGCACGGGTTTCGATGAGCTACTTTTCATCGTAAAGCGATATCCTTCCGATCAACTTTCCTTCTAAATTCATCGGTACGGGACTGCAGTGCTCGTAAATTGCTCCAAATCTCATCGTATTTCGAGCAAAACTCGTCGGATTTTGCTGCTCGGATTCTGTTCGGCCGATGAGAAATATTGGAGCAATTCCCGATGAGAACTCATAGAATCCGATCATCGGCAGATGAGATTATGCTGCTAGGTTTAGCATAAATGTTAGTATTAAGTATATTACTTTTATATTTTTAAGAAGAAAATTTTATCTAAAAGCGTATTTTTTAGTTTTCTTAACTATAAATAAATTATTTATTTATTTTTTGCACATAAAAAATTACCAGATAAGAATAATGAAACAGCCCTGAAACTAAAAGAAGAGGAACTCGAGAAACAGTAATGGAATTTCCACATGCGAGCCCTGGATGGAGTTAGGAAGTCATTTTTCAACAAAGATCCTTCCAGGGGTATTTCAGAATGAAGCATTTACTACTATACAACGCATTTGTTGTGTTGAGATCGCATTCGGAGAAATGTGGAATTATGATCATGGAGTGACCCCAAGGCTTCGCAAGAGATAAATTTTGTTTCCAGAAGTAAACACCATTAAGTAAACTGCATTAGGTTCTCTGAAATTGAGCATTGAATATTAGTAACTGGAGATAAAATTTCAACTGTGCTATAAATCTTTTGGAGCAAACACAAATTTATAAATTAAATACCTGCATCTTTAAAACAGCTTTATGGGATTCAAGAAAAGAAGCTGGTTTTATTTAAAACTTTTCTTCTGAATAAATTTGAATTGGAAGTTGAGCTTTAAATACATGTTTAAAATCGATAAAATATGGTGAGATAAAAGCTGGTTTATTAGAGGGAACAAAAAAATGCTGTACACTGCAAAAAATGAATTGTTGTTTTTACAGTATAATTCTGGCAGCCGGAGGTTCCAATTTAAAACTGTAAAATACACAGTAATAAACTGTAAAACAAGCAATTTCGCAGTTTCTTACTGTAAAGTAAGTAATTTTACAGTTTACTGCTGTAAAATTTAGCTGTTTCATACTATAAAAACAACAGTATAATACTGGCAGTAGAGGTTCCATTTTAAAACTGTAAAATGCACGGTAATAAACTGTAAAGTTGGGGACTTCGGTGGTCTAGAGGTAGCGTGTGCTCCTCGTATGCAAA
>JAXGGA010020284.1:0-18554 GCA_038373865.1 Uloborus plumipes | reverse complement strand
TTTCAAATAATGTTAGCTGTAAAAGCATTCTTTGATTCGAATTAAACTATCGGTTTAAGAGCGTTTTTCAAACCTTTTTTTTATGTTCACTATATACTTATTCAAAATTGATTTTTAACTCGAGCATACAAACTTGCACTATTTGAAGCAGATTAAAGTTAAAAAATAAGCTATTCTTTCTTGATACGCAAGATAGTTATATTAAAACGATCTACCTTTTTTATGAATGTAATATATAAAAGTTAAACCTGTTTTAAATTTCTAAATGTTTCACCTGGCACAAATTTCAAAACGAAAAGACTTTAAAATAAACTATATAAAAATGTTTTTTTTTTTTTTTAATTCCAGAGACTATTTCTATCAGCTTGGTTCGTACTAAAAAGTATGAAATAAAATGAATAATAATTGCTCGGTTATAACACTGAAAAATTGCGGTTAATCTTAATATCTTTATGTTTAGGTTAATTCTAAAGCAGCCAATAAAACTTGAAATATAAATTTTAGAGAAGAAATTGGCGGTTTACAGCTTTGTGCGAATAACTTTTACTGTACGGCCTATATTTCTTCTTTCCTCAATTTTTAATTTTAAACTTTATTGACTGCTTTAGAATTAACCTAAATGTACAGATATTAAGGTTAACTGCAATTTTTGAGTGTTGTAATCAAGAAACCATACACTTAATTCATGCTTTTTAGTGCGAACAAAACTGATAGAAATAGTCTCTGGAATAAAAAAAATATTTTATTGAACTTTTTATTGCATTTTTCATCCACATATTATTCATAACTTGGTACAGTTCGCTTTTGTGAGGCCCAGAGAAGTCTAATACCCATCAACTGTTTCATTCCGTGTATTGAAAACTAACCTTGATAATGAACCTTCGTCTCACTTTTGGTTGTTATCTGGTATACAGGCTGTATCGTATTTCCTGTAAACCTCCTTGCAAGAAACAAAGGAACTAAATTAATCTTACGTTAATAGACGTTTAAAAGTTCAATGATTCGTGAAACAATGTATATACTGGACACAGGGTTGTCATTTCGTCTACTTTTTTGCAAAAAGTCCGGGACGCCGGAAGAAATGGACAAAATTGGACAAAATGGACAAAATGGAAGAAATGGAAAAAAAAAATTTTTTTTCACACATTTGATGTATAAAAATGTTATGATATACAATTAGTGTCTCTCTTGCATTACCTATTTCCCAAAATAGAATGATGATATCATGCAAAAAAAAAAAAAAAAGGAATGGCAATTAACCCAGTGATTTTTAGCTAATTTTAGTTGAAAGAAATAAAATTTAACATAGGGAATAAACTATTGAGAGTAATTACATTATAATTAAGTAGACAAATAGAAAAAAAAAAGTTTTTCTTAAATACATATTTTTAAAAAAATATTTTTGAAAAAAAATTGAACCGACTTCGGAACTTCACTCAGAAAATGCTCTAAAAAGTAAAAAATAATTTTATTCTTTGAACTCCATCGATACTACATTTAAACATAAGTTTTGAAGTCGGCGCAAAAAAAAACCAAATAGAATCATTCGAAACTATAAATATAAATTTAAATGAATCCAGGTTCTTTATTCGCATTCGCATTCATTGAAAAATACATATACAAATATTCAGCTCTCAATTTTCAATGATTTCTCTGAAAATGTTGTCAAAATATAGTAAACATCATTTTACCTATAGTTTTTGCGCCGACTTCAAAACTTATGTTTAAATGTAGTATCGATGGAGTTCAAAGAATAAAATTATTTTTTACTTTTTAGAGCATTTTCTGAGTGAAGTTCCGAAGTCGGTTCAATTTTTTTTCAAAAATATTTTTATTTTAATCTTTTTAGTGTAAATGTACATATGAAATAAGGTAATGTTTCCATTGCAAAACTTCACCTAATTTTCTTAAGTAAATGCTTCATAAAATAAACTATGTAAGAAGAAAAAAGAAAGTATCAACGCGTCTAAAATTTTAAGCGATTGACACTAAAAAATAATCCTTGTTATTCTCTGATATTTATTTGTGTACTAGTTTAATTAAAGGCTAAATATTAACGGCTTTTCAACTAATTTATGTTTCAAAACAACACTAGATTCTCGCAGTTCATAAAATTTCACGACGTATTACATAGGTGGCCCGCTAATGAGTTTTATGCTTGATTTAGTTAAGCCTTCATTCACAATTTTCATGATCATTATAATAACTGTTTCATATTAATCACGTTCTGTAACAATGGATTTCATATTTAATCATTTAGGACAAATCGCTTTAAATTTGAGCAAAAATTTGGAGATTTTCCTCATTTTCTTCAGAATTCCTTTATCAAACCTTATGTAAATTAAGACTAACAAAACCTGAAATATTACGAATCAATCAGTACCTGGTACGGAGTTCAGGAGAAAAAAGCAGGACATAGAAAGATACTCGGTTTAAAATTTTCAAAAAGACCATAGAAAGGAGTTTCATTATGCAATCCAGAGAAGCCTGGCGTTCAAAATGGTCATTATTACGATTACTGTGATCCCAATTTCTTTTTCGAAAGATTTCTGCAGGTTCCCGTTATCGAACCCGGACCACGAGAGGATGGGACCAATCGGAAAGAAAGACCTTTCTAACAAAAAAAGAATTTTTGAAATCGGTCCAGGCGTCTTCGAGTAATCTTGGAACATACCGAAAAAAAAAAATTTCTCCGACGAATTGTATAACCTCCTCCTTTGTTGAAGTCGGTTAAAAAGAAATTAAAGTGTGCTGTCACCTTAGATATTTATTTAACACATTACAATCCCTTAAAAAGTAAACTTTATATGATATTTTCTCATAAATTCTATGGTTAAATTTTGTTTGAATTAAATACACATATAAATGTTTATCATTTGTATTTGAAAATACAACATTAGATGCTACTAGATATATTGGTTTAATTTTCATTCATTTGGTCATTTTACGTTATTTTTTTGAGGATTTAATGAATGTTGCCCCGTTGCAAAATATGTATGTACACAGCATTGTTTTATGGATAGATTAATGTTATTATAGGAACATATTTGATTTCATGGCAAAATTTTCTTTCTTGACATCAAATAATGTTTATTTCACAGGGTTTTTTATATTTTGTCTCTAAAACCTTTTAAAATTTTCATTTCTACTTTTATATCACGGGACGCGGGAGCGTCCCGCCCCGCCAAGAAAACCAAATACAAGCCGCCAAGAAATTTCCGTCGCCAATAAAAATGTAAAAGAGCGACTAGGACTGTTTACGCGAGTAACCAAACCGGGTTTTCACCCCTCTGTATCTCAGCCCCATAAAGATCCTTAGAGTTCATTTTTGGTATACTCAATCTCCAGCGGCCCCTGACGGCACGTACTAAAGCAAAACATCCAGGGCCCTCAGGGGGAGGGGTGATATATGTTATAAAATCGCTATTTTTCGCACTTTTTAAAAATTGTTTGACAGGGGTCCAGACTAAACGGTAACTCGGATTGAGCTCTGCTTTTGCACCCACATTTATTTTGTCCCAAAGCTCGGCATAGGGGGTTTTTCGACCCCCCACCCCCTCCCCCCTCGTTTTTATTTTCCGTATCTTTTCTCCCCGGGGGTCTTTAGTGTTGATTTTTAGTATGAATATTATCGATGAGACATTGAGGACATTTTCCCAAAATTTACCCCCCGGGGTCATCGCACCCCGGAGTTATTAATGCTTAAAATTGGTCCGATTTCTATCTACTAGATCTGTTCAACATCTGAGCATTTATGTTTTCATTGTTGGGCCACGAGGAAAGAAAACTCAATGATTTATAATTTCATCTGTTGCCAGTTTCTATTTGTTAACAAATAAAATATTTATAATTGATTTTATTGCATAAGGCTTTTAAAAGGGATCTTCAATTTAGTTCATTTTAATATGAGATCGGCAGTAAGGGTTGGGGTTTTTTTAAAACTTTTAATTTAATCGTAGTATTGTTAGCAACTAGCTTTGTTTTGCGTCGGTTCGGGTGGTACATTGTGATTGATTTCAAATTTATCCTAGACTGAAGAAGATCCTTGAATTTTTGCACCAAATGCATGCTGCCAAGAAAACCACAGATGTCGGACCGCCAAGAAAAATGTTGAAGGGAAAAAAAAACATGCAAAGTAAATTTTGAAGAGAAAAAAAAAAACAGGCAAAGAAATAATATTAATGCAAAAACATGTGATATCTCCCCAAAAACAACAGTGTTGTAAAAAAATCCCCCGCCAAGAAAACCTTAAATACTCAGCCTTAAAAAGTTATGATATCGAGTTTTCCCGCCAAGTTTGTGCCAAACTACAACTAACCTGTAAGTATAGTTCTTTTAAATTGTTTTCAGTTTTGCCAGGCGGGAAGCTTTGTCTTGTGAGGTGGTTGCTTAATGAGTAAAAACTTCCCGCCTGGCAGGACTGAAAACAATTTAAAAGAACTATACATACAGGTTAGTTGTAGTTTGGCACAAACTTGGCGGGAAAACTCGATATCATAACTTTTTAAGGCTGAGTATTTAAGGTTTTCTTGGCGGGGGATTTTTTTACAACACTGTTGTTTTTGGGGAGATTTTATATACACTTTTATTGTTGGCAATGAAACTCCTTCACAAAAAATAAACATCTTAAAATTATTTACTGCTGATGTGTACATTAAGCATTAAATCTTATCGTTAATATTCATTTATTTAATACAGATACAGATACTATATTTTTATAGTATCTGTTGTTTATTAAATATTTGTTGGTATACATAATTATATGTGCTAATTTTGACATTAAAACTAGTACCTCATTAAAAAAAATCAATATTTCAAAGCATTACTTTTAAACTTTGGATTTTTTAATCAAGAACTGTCATTTTCTTTAAAGTGGACAAAATGGACGAAATGGACAAAATGCTATTTTGTCCAGGGCGGTTTTTTCCGCCCCGGACAAAATCAAACAACCCTGACTGGACATGCTTGAAAATTAACAGAATTTTGTCGAAAACATAACCTTACCTTCTGACACTTACGTCCTGAAACTAAACTCGTGAGTTCAATCTCTAAATTAAAAATGTTTTTAAATTAACTACCTTCACTTTCGTTCTGCGTAACATCCCAAATCTCAGACCTCAATCCCAGAGCGATTGTTGATTTACTTAAATGCTCCCAGTCGAGCATATATTTAAGAAGAGATTCGCTAATTTGTTGGTTAGAATGTATGAAACTAAATCTGCTACACAGATGTTGACAAAAACACACGTTCTCGTCTTTTTATACAGGGTGTCCACTCCTATCGTGGCCCAATAACTAATTTCTTAATCGTTAGTGATAAGCATATAATTCATTTAGGAAAAAATCTCTAAATTACGAAAGGAATTTTGGGTCTATTCAATGTTTTTCAAAAAATCAAATTTTGAAAGAGTTACGAAATTTAAATTTTTATACAGCCCCCCAGTCCTATCAATCATATTTAGTAAAACATTCTTGGCACTGTTACGTTTAAAACTTAAAAAAAATCACTGTTATACGACAAAAATTGACCGAGTTATGACGTTTTGAAAAATCAAGATTTTGAAGTATTTCGCATACGATCCCTTAAGCGATCTCTCGATGACGTCATGAAATAATGCAAAATCTTGATTTTTCAAATTGTCATAACTCGGTCAATTTTTGTGGTAGAACAGTGATGTTTTTTTAGTTTTAAACGTTACAGTGTCAAGAATGTTTTACTAAATATGATTGATAGGACTGGGGGGCTGTATAAAAATTTAAATTTCGTAACTCTTTCAAAATTTGATTTTTTGAAAAACATTGAATAGACCCAAAATTCCTTTCGTAATTTAGAGATTTTTTCCTAAATGAATTATATGCTTATCACTAACGATTAAGAAATTAGTTATTGGGCCACGATAGGAGTGGACACCCTGTATAAAAAGACGAGAACGTGTGTTTTTGTCAACATCTGTGTAGCAGATTTAGTTTCATACATTCTAACCAACAAATTAGCGAATCTCTTCTTAAATATATGCTCGACTGGGAGCATTTAAGTAAATCAACAATCGCTCTGGGATTGAGGTCTGAGATTTGGGATGTTACGCAGAACGAAAGTGAAGGTAGTTAATTTAAAAACATTTTTAATTTAGAGATTGAACTCACGAGTTTAGTTTCAGGACGTAAGTGTCAGAAGGTAAGGTTATGTTTTCGACAAAATTCTGTTAATTTTCAAGCATGTCCAGTCAGGGTTGTTTGATTTTGTCCGGGGCGGAAAAAACCGCCCTGGACAAAATAGCATTTTGTCCATTTCGTCCATTTTGTCCACTTTAAAGAAAATGACAGTTCTTGATTAAAAAATCCAAAGTTTAAAAGTAATGCTTTGAAATATTGATTTTTTTTAATGAGGTACTAGTTTTAATGTCAAAATTAGCACATATAATTATGTATACCAACAAATATTTAATAAACAACAGATACTATAAAAATATAGTATCTGTATCTGTATTAAATAAATGAATATTAACGATAAGATTTAAAGCTTAATGTACACATCAGCAGTAAATAATTTTAAGATGTTTATTTTTTGTGAAGGAGTTTCATTGCCAACAATAAAAGTGTATATAAAATCTCCCCAAAAACAACAGTGTTGTAAAAAAATCCCCCGCCAAGAAAACCTTAAATACTCAGCCTTAAAAAGTTATGATATCGAGTTTTCCCGCCAAGTTTGTGCCAAACTACAACTAACCTGTATGTATAGTTCTTTTAAATTGTTTTCAGTCCTGCCAGGCGGGAAGTTTTTACTCATTAAGCAACCACCTCACAAGACAAAGCTTCCCGCCTGGCAAAACTGAAAACAATTTAAAAGAACTATACTTACAGGTTAGTTGTAGTTTGGCACAAACTTGGCGGGAAAACTCGATATCATAACTTTTTAAGGCTGAGTATTTAAGGTTTTCTTGGCGGGGGATTTTTTTACAACACTGTTGTTTTTGGGGAGATTTTATATACACTTTTATTGTTGGCAATGAAACTCCTTCACAAAAAATAAACATCTTAAAATTATTTACTGCTGATGTGTACATTAAGCTTTAAATCTTATCGTTAATATTCATTTATTTAATACAGATACAGATACTATATTTTTATAGTATCTGTTGTTTATTAAATATTTGTTGGTATACATAATTATATGTGCTAATTTTGACATTAAAACTAGTACCTCATTAAAAAAAATCAATATTTCAAAGCATTACTTTTAAACTTTGGATTTTTTAATCAAGAACTGTCATTTTCTTTAAAGTGGACAAAATGGACGAAATGGACAAAATGCTATTTTGTCCAGGGCGGTTTTTTCCGCCCCGGACAAAATCAAACAACCCTGACTGGACATGCTTGAAAATTAACAGAATTTTGTCGAAAACATAACCTTACCTTCTGACACTTACGTCCTGAAACTAAACTCGTGAGTTCAATCTCTAAATTAAAAATGTTTTTAAATTAACTACCTTCACTTTCGTTCTGCGTAACATCCCAAATCTCAGACCTCAATCCCAGAGCGATTGTTGATTTACTTAAATGCTCCCAGTCGAGCATATATTTAAGAAGAGATTCGCTAATTTGTTGGTTAGAATGTATGAAACTAAATCTGCTACACAGATGTTGACAAAAACACACGTTCTCGTCTTTTTATACAGGGTGTCCACTCCTATCGTGGCCCAATAACTAATTTCTTAATCGTTAGTGATAAGCATATAATTCATTTAGGAAAAAATCTCTAAATTACGAAAGGAATTTTGGGTCTATTCAATGTTTTTCAAAAAATCAAATTTTGAAAGAGTTACGAAATTTAAATTTTTATACAGCCCCCCAGTCCTATCAATCATATTTAGTAAAACATTCTTGGCACTGTTACGTTTAAAACTTAAAAAAAATCACTGTTATACGACAAAAATTGACCGAGTTATGACGTTTTGAAAAATCAAGATTTTGAAGTATTTCGCATACGATCCCTTAAGCGATCTCTCGATGACGTCATGAAATAATGCAAAATCTTGATTTTTCAAATTGTCATAACTCGGTCAATTTTTGTGGTAGAACAGTGATGTTTTTTTAGTTTTAAACGTTACAGTGTCAAGAATGTTTTACTAAATATGATTGATAGGACTGGGGGGCTGTATAAAAATTTAAATTTCGTAACTCTTTCAAAATTTGATTTTTTGAAAAACATTGAATAGACCCAAAATTTCTTTCGTAATTTGGAGATTTTTTCCTAAATAAACTATATGCTTATCTCTAACGGTTTAGAAATTAGCTATTGGTCCACGATAGGAGTGGACACCCTGTATATGAATGCAACCATTACATTTGAAGGACCAGGGGGAAAAAAGATGAAAGTCACTTTTTCGTCAATTTTGAGATATTAGCGCTGTCTAGGGGCTATGAAGGATTAATATCATCTGGTAGAACAACAAGGGGGGAAAAAGATGAGAATCGACCGAAATGTGCATGAAAAGTCTATTAACTACAAAGGGAGTTTCGAAAAATCAAGCTTTGTTCTTCATTTTTCTCGAAATCGCTTTATGGTCACTTTTATCTTTTTCCTCCTGGCCCTTCATTTCTAAATGTGCAAATCTTTCTCGCTCTCTCTTAATATGGAAATCTTTTCGTATTTAATATTGTTTTAGGTTTTTAATGTGAGTGTTCGTTGTTAAATAGAGAGCAAAATCATTTACGCAAATTTATAATTTTTTTAGTATGTATGTATGAAAGTTTTCGATTGTTTTTTCTCACTTGTAACCAGAAACAACTGCCAGAAGTTATAATTAGCACCACAGAGCTCCTTTATAATTTCCCATTTTTTGTGTGTTTCAGTTTCCAATTTATTATAACAACGCAGAACATCTCATTTGAAGCGCGAAATTTGATCACTAAATCATCTGCTTCCTTCAATTCCCCCCACCCCTCTTTTTTACTTCGCTTTCTCCAGTTAAGTGCGTTGTTACCTTTTGGAGCCTCGACACACACATTTTTTTCTCACGTCTGGAGGAGAACAAAAAGAAAATATATAAAAAAAGGAAACACAAACCTCCGTGCTCTTAATTTTGACAGAAATGAAGTGAAGAGGAAAGTCCCCCTTCCCCTTCCGAAATCGTTTTTAAATGAATACCTTACGCGATGCGATCGAAATCAAAACTGAAGGCGGGAGGAGCGCGACGAAGCACGCACATGCATACCTCGTGCGAAAGGCACCTGCGGAAAAAACTAACATAGATTAGTGAGTAGGTAGAGGCGGTACTCTCTCTCTCTCTCTACCTTTATCGATCTCGCATCAAAACGCCGCTGCTCAATGTCTAGTTTTGTTATAGGAATAAAAATATTTTCGCCTTTGCCTCATTTAGCATTTACTTCGGGCACATACACACAGCACTATTTTTTTCCCCTTGAGACGTCAAATGACCATGGCTCAAGTGTCTTATTAATTTATGGCCTTGCACAACATAGACGATCGTTCGACAAAGCTCAATTTGCGAAAACTTACGATTTAGTCGCAGATCCCGATCCCGACTTTTCTTTCGTTTGATCTTGGCTAATTTTTATTATGTTTAAAGCGTATAGTTGCAAAAGTAGGTATTTCCAAAACAAACTTTTTTTTTAGATTTGTCTATTTTTGTCTACTCACAATTTGTCAATTTTTAACACCCCCATTTTGGTTTTAGTAGCGTTATTAGCAGGGTTGACTATTTGACGTCAAAAACTCAGAGCCAGGTGGTGGCAAGTGTCAAAACTTGTTGACGCTGAGAAAACCAAAATTGGCGAATTATATATTTAGAGTCATTTTTCAGCATATTTCAAATTCACAAAAAAATATTCTCTACTAATAATAAAGCTGAAGGTTTGTCTCTCTCTTTCTATCCTTCTGTCTGTCTGTCACGCGCGTAGCGCCCAAACCGTTCGGTCGATTTTCATGCCACTTGACACAAAATTAGTTTGTAGCATGTAGTTTTGCACCTCGAAGCGATTTTTCGAAAATTCCATTTCGTTCTTTTTCTATTCGAATTCTTAGCAGAAATTCGATAAAATAGGGAAGAAATATTTCATACACATTTTCAAGTCTTATGTCATTCGAAAGCTTGACATTTTCTGCACAAAACGAAGTTTTTTCGAAGTTTCTACGATCATCAGGAGAGCTGTAACAATCGTTTTTAGAATCGCGGAATTCAAGGCTTATCTTCAGTAAAGCAAGCCAAACGATTCTAAAATGGTTAATGAAATGAATTATTTTATCAACGGAAATGTTGTTACCATGGTTACGTTTTTATTTCGTTTATTTGTTTCGTTCTTTTTCCATTAATAATTTTAAAAATGTATTTGTTTTTGTAGCAATCCAAACTCCAAGCCTTATTAAAATTAGTCAAATGAAATATAATAAAATCGTGATAAGATGGCACCTGTCAATCAAATGAGAAATCGAGTCCTTTCTTTAAAAAAGGTAGAGAAGGAAGAAACTGACGCGTACCATTTTTGTGAGTTTAGAGATATTTATCTGACGAGTTGTGTAGAAGAGGGAAACATTGTTTAACTAAATGAGGTCAAAAAAGAAACAACATGATAGTAAACCATTCTAAATTTATCGTCTGGCAAAACATATTTTATTTCCTTATTTTTATTTCAATATAAATTGCAGTAAATGGCTTGAGTGAACGAGTTTGGCTTTTAATTTATCATTTGCTGGTTGATGTTTGTCGATGTTTATTGTTTTTATTACCATGGTGAAGAATAATGCACGAAATTTCTATTATTTGTTTTTGAAGTTAGGAAAGAAAACTTTCTTCTTCTTTTAAACTTTGGTAAGATTTCTGTGAGCAGCAAAATTGTTCTTATTTTCTCTTTGGCTTATTTTTGTGCACCTCCCCTTGGGGTTGCATTCAAATTTCCCCAAGGGGGTTTTTACCCCTTTTATGGGGTAAACCAGTGTTAATTTCAATGCAGACAAAAGTGATATGAATTGGCGCGAGCACTTGGCGAAATATCGCCAAGCTTTTAGTCGCCAAGTGTTTGATGCCAATTTGGTGACATATCGCCAAGTTGGCGGCAAATTTGGCGAAAAAATTTATTTTTTTTATTTGGGTTCAATTTGGTGCTATTGGCGATATTTTGCGAAAAATCCACTGAATGGTGTTAAAATCGGCGATATTTAGGAGATTAATCATTGAAAAACATTTTTTTGCATTGTTTTGTGGCAAACTAAGGATGTAAATGTTTGAATTGTTATCTTGCTCACTCCAAGCACTATTTTAGCACTTAAGGCATCTACTAAGAAATTTACACGTAAAAGGAAGTAGTGTGGGGTCCATGCCAAATTTTTATATCATTCTTTAAAAGAATTATAGTTGAATAACTAAAATAGAGTATTTTTTCTGCTATATCAATTTTTTACAAATGAATTTTTAATTTTTTTTACCACGGGCAAAGCCGTGCGGGTACCGCTAGTTATATCATAAAGTAATACTTCGAAAAGTATGTTTTTTAAAATTGGCTTCAATAATGTAAATTAGCTTAATGCTATATAAATTTGCAATGGAATGACTTCAAACAAACAAGTTAAAGCAATTATAAAAAACACTAGTCGGGTACCCGGCCCTGCCCGGGTTTCGGCCGGGTATGTTGTTTTAGTGACACTCGTTCATGAATTTTTCAACGTTAAAGTGCATATCTATACACACAATGGCTACTTCTGTAAACAATGGCAACTTTTTCTGACTGGACAAACTAAAAAACACAAACTATTACACACCTTAAACACAAATGCAAGCTACAAATAATGTTTAGGTAAATCGGAAATGTTATAAGCTTGGTACAGGGTGCGGCGGAGAAACTTGCAGACTTGAAAAGTCAACTAAGGGAAAAGTACATCATGTATCAGTTTACTACTTTTAATAAGATATGGTACCCATTCTGAATTTTTATATTAGTTAGATTTAATTACATCGGGAAGAATCACGGCCCCTGTTAATGATGCACTCATGTACCCTAGATTTGTTGCACTCTTTCGAGCATATCGACTGATGGGATGTTGGTGATAGCAAGCCGGATGCTGTTCTCCAGGCGTTGTAGGGTCCGGGGCTTGTCGTTGTAAACGATCGATTTGAGATACCCCCATACAAATAGTCACAGAGTGTCAAATCGGAAGAGCGGGCCGGCCACGGTACGTCACCTTTCAAGGAGACGTTATCACTCAACTGGTGAACCACAGCAACTTTGTAGGGATGAAACTGGAGTTCGTTGTGAAGAATTCGTCTCGGTGTCCAATCAAAAATCTCCAAAGCAGCAGCGTGTTTACGCGCCGAACGACTGGGAGAGCGCAAAAAACGACTCCCTCACTTTTTCGACGTTTTCTAGGGTTCTGGAAATCGTTGACCTCCTGGGCCTCTGTTTGCCACACTCTCACTTTACCTGAATGTTTTCACCCACAAAACAGTCGATTCCCAGCCAGGAATGGGAACAACGGGCTGAATTTTGAACCAAGTTCGGAAGGCACGTTTAGTGGCGACCACCGAAAGATTATTTGAAAAGTAAGATTCGGCGGCGAACGCTCGTTGCTCCTTTGTCCAACGCTTGGCGACAATCAAACTATGAGATAACAAAACTTCAGGACCCTCTCTTTAAAATGAGACTCTTCCCACTCCTTTCTGACCACTCCTTGCTAATTAGCATCCAATTAAAATCAGCAAGTTCCTCTGTCGCACCCTGTAAAATCAATCGCACTGGAGTCAAGTATTTCCAAACATTTACACGTAAAATAAGTCCCACCATTAGTTTATATCCTTGTGACTACATTGGGGAAAACATCTTATGTACCTAACTTAGAAATTTTTTGATTATAAACATTTTCTGTTCTCTAACTGTTGCCAAAATCAATTATCTTTTTATTTAGTCTCGTTAGCGATTATTGGCACAGATGAATCTAAAAATCCTAAGAAAGCAATAAATTTCATACTTACTCCAGAGAAGCCTTAGTTCACATTTTCATCACGATTACTATTAATATTGTTGTTGTGAGGCAACCAAATTTTTACAACAATGGACTGAAAATTTCATCATTTAATGGGGAAATTACATGAAATTTACTATTTTCCATAATAACTTTTTTAAACTAAGCTTTTTAGAAATAAATTATAGCTTATCCTGCTCCCTGTTACTGCAGCTATCTACGGTGAAAAAATGGTTAAAATCGGTCCAGTAGTTTTGAAGTTTACCCCGGTCATACGCATACAAAAGTAGTCTTTTATATATATAGATTAGATGTTTTATGATTGCTTGATGTCTCCGAAATTGAAATGACATTATGAATGAAACAGCACTTTGAGGATGGGTATGGTATTGAGGTCTCTTGTCAAATAACCTTGAAGTGTAAAAAAAAATCTTACACCATCTCTGAAATTGTTTAAAATTTTGAGTATTTTTGAAACAGACCTGTATTTAAAGCGCAAAATTTGATGTTACATTTGTATACTGCAGTTAAACAGAGCTATTGCAGTACAGGAACGGCGTGATAAACAACCACGCGCTGCCTGGGCTAAAAAAAAGGTTGGGAAACGCTGAGTTGTAGAACGTATTGTTCTAATTTTCAATAAATTCTACGATTTTTAGAAGTAACTTGTCAGATTGGCAGCTCTATTGATATAGAATAATATCCCTTTCTGCTTTTATTTTTTGTTCAAAAGTAAAGTTAATTTATCGTCGACTTAGAGCTATTGTCAGACAAGAAGTACGACAGTAGGATAGCTTAATGTCCTAGAAGTACATTAAGCTATCCTACTGTTGGTGTTGTTCTAAGTCGACGGTATAGTACATGTGTTTGTTGTCACCGATCAGCTTACCCTAATAATAATTGATAGTTGCAAAGTTTTTCAAAAAATTCCGAAAACGTACTCAGGTTTTTAGGAAGAAGACAGGATAAAAAGGATGGCAAAAATAATTTCTTGAATTTTTGGTCTGTTTGCTCAAATATTGCGGTGTTCATCAAGTGAAAGTTATAACCCGTAGAATTAATTATATTGAATTACCTGCTTTCTACCATGCTCTGTGCAACGTGGGAATTTGATAGCAATCGCGTGATGATTCTGACCTTAATAACAGGTCGCACCAAGTTACTGCCCTTTTAACTTGAACCGTGACCCATTGTTACCCAGCCTGCATCTTTCGTGACCGTTGAACTAGTTTTGCTTCAGTTTTTTCACATTCGGCATTCAGTTCTTTTCTGGTTCTATTATTCAAAAGCATAGTCGTTTCCAAGACATTTTTTGCTCCAAAAATACGATAAGCTTTTCTTTAATAACAATAATGAAACAGGTTTGCTTTATTTAGTTGAATTCGCTTATAACGAGCCTTGATTTGACGAGAACCCAGATTAAAGGAGGAATTCACAATTACTTGGTTGGTACAAGTTAACTCTGTGGTAGCGTATAACTCGTTTTTAAACGAGCAAACCCCGCTTAAAGCGAACAAGTCTTGCTTTATAAAATTTCCATTGACTTACAGCTCAATTTTTTATCCTTTCTTAAAAAAATTCTTTAACATACCGTAGTCAACTATGAGTTGGTGATGAATCATAAATCCTGAAAAACAAGTGATGGTTTTTTACTTTGTAGAGTAGAAGAGCATTTGAAAATTAATATTTCACTCCTACGTTATTACTTCCGAGGATATCGAAACTCTTAATTAGAGCTAAAGCAGATGAAAAACATGTTGAAAGCAAAAATGATAAAAAATGAAAGACATTTCAAACTATACTACCCTAAACAGTCAATGAATTTTGATATGCAGAAAGAATTCACACGATTTTTTTTCAATGCCAGATGGTGAAAAGGACGATGTTTTTTTGGATCATGAGTATTCCTCGAAAAACAATTACATAAGGAAATGACAGAAAGACTGTTCAAAGTAAAATAACCAAGTTTTCCGGTACTATACAGAAATGAAAAACTAACAAATTGAGCACTAGGTTATATCATGGACAAATATAGCGGTCCCTTCGCACTCGTCATAAGCAAGTTCGACTCAGCTATCAAATTTCTTAATAAGTTTATGTAAGAAATGTATGAAGTTACTTTTTAACCGACTTCAACAAAGGAGGAGGTTATCAATTCAAAGCGTATGTTTTTTTTTTTTTTTTGTTTGTTCGCACATAACTTATGATCTACTGAACCGATTTGGACGATTTTTTTTTAATCGATAGGAGGTGGTGTAACTTAGGTACCATGTACTCATATGACGATATTTGTTGACTAGAAAAAAAGTTATTATGGAAAACAGTAAATTTCATGTCATTTCCCCATCAAATGATTAAATTTTCAATCCATTGTTGCAAAAATTTTTGCCTTGCAACAGCAATATTAATAGTAATCATGATGAAAAATTTGAACCAAGGCTTAACTAAATCTAACATGAAAATCATTAGCGGTAACGTACGTAGTATGTGTTAAAATCTTATGAACAACGAGAAACTAGAATTGCTTTGAAATATAAATTAGTTGACAAACCGTTGATATTTAAATGGCTTTGATTAAGCTAGTACACAAATAAGTACCAAAGAATAACAAAGATTTTTTTTTAGTGTCAATCGTTTATAATTTTAGACGCGTTGATAGTTTCTTCCTTTTTTTTTCAGTTTATTTTATGGAGCATTTACTTAAGAAAATTAGGTGAAGTTCCGTAATGGAAACATTACCTTATTTCATAAGTACACTTACACTAAAAAGAATAAAATAAAATAATTTTGGAAAAAAATAGAACCGACTTCAGTTGGAAATTGCTCTAAAAAGTAAAAAATAATTTTTTTCTTTGAACACCATCGAAACTACTTTTAAACATAAGTTTTGAAGTCGGCGCAAAAACGATAGGTCAAATGATATTTAACCATATTTTGCCAACATTTTTCAGAGAAACCATTGAAAATTAAAAGCAGAATATTTGTACCAGTACACGAATGTGTGGTAATGAATGAAATGTATGCGAATGCTTTTAAAGAACCTGGATCCATTAAAATGTATATGGTTGAATTATAGTTGCGTATGATTCTATACATTGTTTTTGCGCCTACTTCAAAACTTATGTTTAAAAGTAGTTTCGATGGTGTTCAAAGAAAAAAATTATTTTTTACTTTTTAGAGCAATTTCCAACTGAAGTCGGTTCTATTTTTTTCCAAAATTATTTTATTAACTACACCAAAGAAAAGAAAAAAAAGGTTAAGTTTGGAAATAATTGAAGCAAAGGTCTTAAAATGCCAAAAAATGGAGCAAGAAATGGTAAGACTAGCTCAGCAAGGTATTTTCTAAATGATGCTGTATGTAAGTGCTGTTATACAGTATGATTTAAAAAAATAATTCCATAAAAATATTCTTGTGCTCTGCACACGTTTTACTCAAAACTTTTAAAAAATCCTCTTACCCCCTTTGCTTCTCACTGCCTCAATTTTTTTACATACCGCTTTTACAAACAGGCTCTGTAAACGTATATCAGGCCTTAAAAAGCCTTTTTTTAAGTTTTCGTTTATATTTTCTCTGAATGATTCCTGTTGTAAAGATAATGTAGTAGGAAACGTTTCAGCAAAATGTTTTACAATTTAAACGTTGTTTTAAGAGCTTATGGTTCACTGTATGTAATGTAACTAATGAATGAATGAATGATAGACAGCGTTCAAAGTATAAACTTTGCAGTTTTTGCGACGACTTGACGTATTATGGCTGTTTGTTAAACTCATTCAAGGGCAAGCAAAACTTTTTTCCAGGTTCAAAACTGTGCATACCAGACTTGAGTCGAAGAAAATATAATAGACCGAGTTGTGCACTCTTCAGACTTCTAATGATTTTTCTAACATGCGCAGTGACCCTAGGTTAATGCTTCTTTAGTGGTATGCTTGCACATGCACTACCCAGTAAAAATATCTTGGTCTGCTTATGGAATGCAGACTAGTCAAAATTGCTTATATTTTCTATTTTATGAGCGAAGAACAAACATGATGTTCCTTTCCAAAGCCAATTTTAACGGAAATATCTTGAGTCATAAAGTTCCTATATCGATATCCACGAAACCCATCAAGTTTTGCGCGCGACCGCAAAGTCCATTACCACATTTTGCACCTCGCCTTAAATGGCGCCTCGTGGTCGCCTGACAAGCAATAAGCGCTGAAGTGGACAGAAATGAGAACAGCGAATTGAACCAGTAAGGGAATTAATTTACTGTTGACGGAACTTGCCGAAACTAGTTGAAGAATTTACCCGGTTTAACTTTCTTGGAATTTCGAGTCCCTTAAGTTTGAGACTTTATGGTACTAAAACTATGTCAGTATTCCCCGATAGGGGAAGGGTAATAGAAATTCGTTCCTCGACTTTTCTTATCTTACAGCTTAATCGAATTTTATTTTTAATATTTTTTGATGGTCAGTGTTTACAGCTTTCAAAACGCATTTGCTGTTCAAGTGAATTCAATCATATTTATCAGTTTTTTAGGTCAATGCCTCTTAAACAATTCCAGGCATAATTTTGGTGCAGCGAATTTTCTGACTGCATTCTCCTGGAATTTAAATGGTTTGAATGCAATGTAATCAACAAGTTATTCTTTTAATTTTATTCCTTCCACATCTGGCGGATTTCCCCCTCCCATTCTGCTCTCACATAGGGAAATAATGACACAGTTTAAACGCATTGAGTTAAATGCACAGTTTAAACGCATTGAGTTAAATGCACAGTTTAAACGCATTGAGTTACTATTAACTCTGTTCACTCAAAAATATTCATAAAAAATCTGGTATGGGCCCCACACTACTTCCTTTTACGTGTAAATTTCTTAGTAGTTGCCTTAAGTGTCAAAAAAAGTGCTTGGAGTGAGCAAGGTAACAATTCAAATATTTACTCCCCTAATCTGCCACGAAACAATGCAAAAAATATTTAACAATGGTTAATTTTCTAAATATTTTGCTGATTTTAATATCATTCAGTGAATTTTTCGCAAAATATCGCCAATAGCGCCAAGTTGAACCCAAATTCAAAAAAAAAAAAAATACGCCAAATTTGTCGCCAACTTGGCGATATGTCGCCAAGTTGGCGTCAAACACTTGGCGACAAAAAGCTTGGCGACATATCGCCAAGTGGTCGCGCCAATTCATATCACTTGAGTCTGCATTGAAATTAACACTGATTTACCCCAAAAAAGGGGTAAAACACCCCCTTGGGAACATTCAAATGCAACCACAAGGGGAGGTGCACAACTAGACCATACTCAGAGCCTACATACCAAGCTAGAAGTTTCTACGGTATATAGTTTTTGAGTTATGCGAGCCACATACGCACATACATCCGCACATACGTACATACAGACGTCACGAGAAAACTCGTCGTAATTAACTCGGGGGTGGTTGAAAAGAATTTTTCGGCTGCTTATATGTTGGTAGGTACATATGCACGTGCTGACAGGTCGAAAAAACTACTGAACATTCATTCGGGGGTGAGCAAAATCAAAATTTAGACTCAAATTTGAGTGATTTTTTACTTCCTTTTACGTAGTAAAGGAAG
>JAXGGA010020283.1:0-18555 GCA_038373865.1 Uloborus plumipes | reverse complement strand
ATTAATATAAAGCTTTCCCAAAACCCTCACCCCCAAAATTTGGTAAAAATGGCGTGCAATAACAAAGTTTTTATGGCCTCAAGTTCTGAAAAAAATATTAGATGAGGGCCGGCAAGTCTCAAATCTCCCTAACATGACCAAAAGTTGTCTAACTGTTGTGTTTTTGGAATCACTTTTCAGAAATTTTTCCGGGGAGAACCTATGAACGCCCTATCAGTATGTTTGAATATTCCACTTTATATCTTTGTTTATAATGGTAATGGTCTTGATTCGTATCATAACGCTATTCTCGTGAGTACATTAATCATTTCATCTTCACTAAGGTTGGAAGATCCTCATAGTACTATTTACCATTTATCTTCTTACATAAACACAATTTGATAAATAAGTAAAAAATTCACATAAAATTTAACAGAAGCATTTAACATTTGCTTTCAATCAAAAAAGCAAAGCTTTACACTATTATCAGGAAAAAATAAATAAAAAGAAAGAGGGGGGGGGGGCTAAACTATTAAAGTTTAGTATTTTCGCGATTTAAAAAATTTTAATCCAATGGCCTCTGGATATACAAGGGGTAGAGGTGCTTGATGTCAGAAATTAGCCCCCCCTTAAGTTAAATCCTGGGTGCGCCTCTGTTAATGCCTGACGTAGTTTAAATAGCCAGAAATATCCAGGTATCAATTAAGAGAAGAAATTGAGCTTCAAGAGGATGAAAAATGCGCCGTACGAGAAATCAGGGAAAATTTTAGTTGGACAGGGAGAAATCAGGGAAAAGTCAGGGAAAAAGATTTTGTTCTTCCTGTGGCCACCCTGCTTTAATCCTAGAATTGCCGTGCTTGTTTTGTAAAACAATTTTGTTGCAGCAAATATTGTAGAATACAATAGTACCTCCTTTGAAGGATATTTCTAAGTAAAGGACTTTGTTTTTGGTCCCAGTCCTCTTGAAATGGGACTTCCTTGTATTTGCCTCTAATTAAGGTACGTTCGCTTCAAGGGACACTCACAAAGAAAAAAAAAAGAAAAGAGAATAAGAAATAGTGAGTATAAAGGAAATCAAGTTTCACTTTTTGACTAAAAATTACCTGAAGAAAGCGTGACATTAACATTTACAATAAAGCAAATATATAATGTAAGATTCTTGCTTTTCCTCCTCAGCAATTTATATCAGTAAGATAAGTTATGACGTACAGTGCACTGCTCATGAGGAACTGTGTATAGAAAACTTGAAATGTAAACCCAAGTAGCAATTTTCATTTTGTTGCATTGTAAATTATGTGACATTAAGCGAATCCATGAAACGAATCACTTCGAACTAGTTTTGTATGTTACAAAACTTTATCATTTCTAAATTTTTGATAAAATTTGAGTTATTCAAAGAATAAATTTATAAACCTGAATAATTATGAATTTTCTTCAAAAATAAAAAGTTTTCAGTATTTAACCTAAATTCTAATAGCTTACGTTCGTTATAAAATTATGCTGAGTTAAAATACATTGTATGCATCAATTACAACAGCTCCGGAGAAGGGTTAGTTCTGTTTAAGGAAAAAGGTGTCTAGTTCCCATATTGTCTCTTATTAAGAGGTTCTATTGTACTTATCACGTGATAAGGGTGCTCTCAAATATTCAAACGTGGCAGAACCACTAACCATCGTCTGCAGTATGGCGTTAAAGATTAAATATCGACAGGCTTGCTGCTAGCTATTCCATCGCCTCAGGTGATGCTTACAAATCCCCCCCCCCTTCCCAAAATAATATATATATATATATATATATATATATATATATATATATATATATATATATATATATATATATATATATATATAAAATAAAGTTTCGATGTAAATTGGACTTATTCATTTTTTCCTTTTAACATGAAATTAAAAAAAAAAAGATCAATTGCTTTTAAAGCTTATGGCGACCGTATTAAATCCGTAAGGAACCGGGCCTGTATTTGGATTGGGTTTAGAAGCTGAAAGTACACACGGGGTGGTTGCTGCTGTAAAAAGCTCCTGAAAAAATGAAATAATTCATTTCTATTTTTCGCTAACAAACTTCCTTCCTCTTCATAGTCCAGTAAATTTGGCATTATCTTGGAAAAAAATTAGAACCAAGGTTTTTCTTCACAAAAAGCTTTGTTGCGTCTTCCTAACTTATGTCCGAGAAGCCCTCAATTTTTGCGGTATACTTCCTCCTTTTATTTATTTTTTTTATTATTATTTATTTATTTGTTTATTTATTTATTTATTTATTGACGAAAAAGGGGAGAAATATCAACCTAAATATCTAGGTAAACTGGGTATTGTTTTATGTGTATTTCTCTTACAATGAATCGGATAAAACCGTAGCCAAATTGACATTACGGATATTTTAATGGTTTTAAAAGTTTTTTTTTTTTTTTTTGCATTGAAAGACTAGTTTTCAGAACAAATTAGGAATCACTTGTCTCATTATAACTTTAGGGTTTTTCTTTGAAAATAATTAGCATCAAAGATTTTTCTACACAAATAACTTTTTTTTTTAAATGAGAACTCATAAAACTCCCTATTTTGTTGCACTCTTTTCTCTTTCTCTATCTTTTTTTTTTCTTTGAGGGTGGAAAGGGTTAACTTTCAATCGAAGTATGTAGGTAAGGGGAGTATTATTTGATGTGCATTTATTATTGACTTATAGATTTAGGGCCCTGCTCCACATCAGCGTAAAACGCGACCGAAACTGAAGACAGAAACCGAAAATCCGGGTACTTTCCATAGGAACACTATTTGCTTCATTTTATGCTTCTGCTTTATTTTTCTGCTTTACGTCAATGTGGAGCGGGGCCCTTAGACTTATAATAAGTACAAAAAAAAAAAAAAAAAAGATTTATTTTACATTTAAAAGTTGTTTGCAACAGTTCAATACTAACGAGAGAAGTTTTATTTATCTACTTATTTATTTTGTAAAAAAAAAAATCCTCATCTGCTCGCAATTTTCTTCTTTTTTTTCAGAATTTTTTTGCCGATTTTTTACTTAACTTCACATTTCACTTTTAAAATTGAACAATGTTATTCTTCACACCTTTGAACAGTTCAAAAAAACAAACAAATATTAGCTCCTACGGGGAAATTAAAGACAAATATAGATTAAAGGAAAATTTGCTTCAAGAACACTTTTTGGAAAAAGCAGTGACTGCGAAAAACATGCATAGAAAAAACTTTCGTGGATTAGCTATTTTAAGGATTTTTTTTTTTTTTTGTTGAAAAATAAAAAAAAAGTTTAACATTAACGACAACACGAAAAAAAAAATTTTTTGGTAACAAAAACTTGCATTCTCTAATAAAATACTCTCTCGAAAAAAATATTTCTAAATATCGAAATACCATATCTCGTACTTCACAAAGACACATGTCAGAGATAAATATAAATGAATCAAAATAAAATGAATGCGAAGAGCAAATGTTTTTACCAGATCGGCGGAGTCGTTAGGAAAATAACCAACTACGGACTTCAAAGAATTTCATGGGCTTCACTGCAAATTCGACTCCAACTCCGCAGCCATTCCGAAATGCAGGTTCGGGGGAAAAACGACCGACTCCTACTCTTAGAATTTTAAGGCTATTAACTCCCGATGCCGATGACATACTGTTTTGCATGGCAATGAAGCATTGAAAATTGATTTGAGACATTATTTCAATAGAATTTTTTATGTTTGTTATTTTCTTTTCTTTTTTGAGGGCTTTAATTAAGCATTTAACGGATTGTTTTTCATTTTATTGAAACCTTTAGTTTTGTTTCAAAGCTTGTGTTTTTTTTAAATCCGTTAAAGTGATAAAAAAAATTATAGTTTGCCAAAAAAATATTTTTAAAATTTAACCTCAAGATACAAATAAAACCACAAACCAGAGTACAAAGATAATCTTTTATTTACAAAACCACTCCTAGAGAAAAATAGACAACATGAAGGAACTGGAAACCCGAATTTCATAAGACGAAATAGACCATTTGTACAGAGAATCAAGTAAAACAGGAGGACGGACACGAACATCAAAGAAGTACTTTGGCAGATTGGGTAAAAACGAAGAAATCCCGTCAGCTCGGATCGGTTAACAGCATCGGTTGTAGTGGTATTTCTTGCAGCATCCGTCTCTGTGTGATGCGGAGAGCATTGGGCAGGCCGTCTGACACATCATCTGGTCGACCCGGGCTGACAGTCGCTGGCCACTGCCCAGTTGGGCCTCTGCTGGTGACCAGAGTTGGCTGGCCATGGCGACGATCAGGAAGATCAGGTAAAAGAATCGCATGGTTCCTTCTGGCTTGAAGAACAGCGGATGTCCTGCAAAATGAGAAGGTTTAGAGACAAGGAAATATGAGGAACTATGTTGTGTAGAATTTCTGTAGATTTTTACAGTTAACGAGAAACTCTGCATTGCAATCGTATGAATGTTTTTTTTTTTTTTTCATTTTTGTATGGATGTAAACATTCCATAGATTTTTACAGTTAACCGGAACCAGAAATTATGGAGTGCAAACATTTCACTGTATTTTGTTTCTTTTTTTACTGTTAAAGAGAAACTAGGTTGTGCAACTATTCTGTAGATTTTTGACATTGAAAAGAAATTTCGGTGTGGAAATATTGCATGTATTTAAAAAAGAAATTTTAGTTAGTGAGAAACTATGGGGCGTAAAAAAATTATAGATTTTTACAATTAATGAGAAATTGTGGTGAGCAATGATCATATAGATTTTTAGTTTATATCTTGTTATTTTTGTTGGAAAGGAAATGTAGATCGAAGGGACGGAACTTCACATCTTGGAAGAATATTCAATCACTGAGATCTTCTATTTTAACGATGAGCTCTTTTTATGTGCATCTTTTTAGATATGTTATTTGGGTTTTCAGTTCCTTTTCATCTACGAAAGCAACCAAGCCTACCATGTTCAACGTTTCTGCTGAAAAGCTGTTAGAGAATGAGAGTACTGAACGTACGGATTGACCGGCAAGGTTTCCGGATCTAAATGACATCAATCATGTATGAAACTTTCAAGGAAGAAGTTGGAAGCGGATAATTTACTGTCAGCAACATTTCCAAAGCTACAATTAACCTTAAGAGAAGAATCGGCAGAAATTTCATTTCACTCCAGGATCCCCAGTAGCTACCACAGCACGTAACTTAACCGGTTGGATGAGACTTTGAAGAGCGCTCAGTTTTTTTCTTTAAATCCATACCAGAAGCCAAGCAACCCCTGGTCCAATACCAACGGTATCGATGTACTTGGAGGACGTTGTGACAATAACCCCATTTTTTAAATGTTTTAGCCACCGTTCGTGAATTTGGTTTGCCTTTGATCGGCTGTGATCAAACCCGGGACCCTCCGGTTACGAGTCCAACTTCTTACCGATCGGGCCACCACGGCCTGAGAGGAATTTTCAGCAATGACTCAACAACTCGAAGAAAAATTCTTAAATATGAAACATATACGTACATAACAATGACATTGAAGGGTTTGTAACCTATGCCGTGTCAGTTTAAAATGTAAGATAAATGTGATACTGAGAAAATATTTTTCCAAAAATATATAACTCTGCTTTCTTTTAAGTTATTAAGTCTCGTAACCTTTTTCTGATCACTAAATAGACAGGATTGAAACTTGCAACACTACATAGTACAAAAATATTTTATTACGCAAAAATTATTCTTGTTATACATTGCTTCCAATTTTTATATAGAGTACGATAATGTATTTCAAACTTTAAGTTTTAATTAAATGAAAATATTTCATAACTTTATATCTACAGTAAGTATTATGTAACTCTAAACTGTTTATCCCCACTATTTAGTAACATTTTTTTAAATAACAGAAATTATTTCATAAATATTTAAATAGCAGTAGCTAACAACAAATTTACAAACTGATTATAGAAAAATAGTATTAATACATATAGCACACTTTATAACCCTTGTACTAGTTTATACTAATAATAATTTTGTAGAGAGGATATGAGAATTATTCTCCTATGTCCCTAGATGTGTTAACAAATGCGTCATCATATCTACCTTGGATCTAACTCGTAAAAGTAAAAAAAAAATAAATAATTTAAAAAACAATTTAAAGATTGTTATAAATGTACTCTAATGCTCATATAATATAAAGCAGTGAGTAACCGCCCATAAGCAAAGGGCTAAGGCAGAAACATGCAATACACCGCCAACTCGGCTATGTCGATCCATGGACTGCAGTTTCAAGCTTATTATGCTCTCATCAGCATGGAATACGAAAGTAGTCGAGTTAGAGGCAAAAATCCTCTTTTACTTACTGCTTTATACCTTGAGCTCTGCCTAAAAAATTTACGAGTTGTCCCGTACCAAGTGCGGTCGCTCACTGCTATTCTAATTTCACATTAGCTACCAGTTTTTTTTTTGGCTCTCTTTGCTTTATAAGAGGATTTTTGCCTCCAACTCGACTACTTTTGTACTCCATGCTTATGAGAACATAATAAGCTCGAAACTGCAGTCCATGGATCGAAATAGCCGAGTTGGCGGTGTATTGCATGTTCATATGATAGTTTGAAATAATTGAGTTTAGCTTATTAGTTAGTTTTAAATATGTTAAACACTCGATTGCCCAAGACTGCTTTTTAATTTCAATTACTGTTCAACAATTATGTACATAATGACACAATTTCTTTGATTTTTGTAACATTTTATACAACACATGAATGTATTTATTAACCGCTTGCCTGATTATCCCGAGTTATTTCCAGCTCGTATGAGTCGCAGGTAATTATTATCCCGGGAAAACTCGGGTGAAACTAAATCGTTTTATACCTATAAAAAATTAAAAATTAAACTTGAAACCTACATATTTTGTTTGTTTCATTTTCCTTTTGTATTTAAAAATTAAATTTAAAAAAAATATGATTTTTTTTGTAATTTTTTTTCAAAAAAAAATTTGTAAGAGAAGCGGTAATGGTTGTACTTACCTTCCCCCTCCTCCTTTCATTTCTGGTATATTTCTGCACCTCAGAACCAGACTAACGTAAGTCCATTTTCGTCATTTTTCGGTAGAGAGGAAAAACGATTGTCGAATACATCGTTTTTCCCCTCTACTGAAAAATGACGAAAATGGACTTACGTTAGTCTGGTTCTGAGGTACAGATTTATGCGTAATATCTATATTGCCCAAGCAATGAAAATGACTTTCTTGGACAATCTAGTGCAGTGGTCGGAAGTAGCGCGCTACAAGTAGCGAAACTACTGCAGTAACTGCATTTCTTAGTAGTTTATAGTGTGGCACACTACTTAAAAAAAATAGTGTAGTGAGTAGCGCGATACAAATAAATAGTAGTTTGTAGCGATTTCTGGAAACTACTTTCAAATTAAAAAAACAAATAAATAAATTTCAAAAATTAAAAAAAAAGAGAACAAAGGAAACAACATGACTCTGACTGAAGCAAACCTTGCACGAGTACAGCAGAGGACGCAATAAATAAGAGCCACAACAGCATCATTCATTATTTTGACGAAATGTATTCTATGTGTTTGATGTCATTGGTTTATTTGGCATCATAATTTTTATATTCCTTCAAATAATTTTCATGTTTCTAAATATTCCCTGAAGCGAAATTAAAAAAAAATTGAAGGTTGAATTATTTCAATCTTTAAACTTTTAAATCCTTTCTTGTGGTGAATATTCGTAAAAATTGTAAAAAAAAAATCTAAAAAGGACAAATTTTAGCAAAAAAAAAAAAAAAAAGTAACAAAAATGAAAAGTAACAAAAAAATTCAAAGACAATTCCTAGTTCTATTTATATTCAAATGAGTTAATTTATTAATGTAAACCACTTTTAGAATTTTTTCGGTCAATTCTCAAACGGTGTATGCTTTTTATTATCATTATTTTTTTAAGTAGCGAAGTAGCGACTACAATTCTAAAGTAGTTTGTAGTCACTACATTTTAAAAAAAGTAGTTGTAGTTAACTACATTTATAACAAAGTAGTTGTAGCTGTAGTTCGCTACAAAAGACATTGTAGTTTTTCCATCCACTGATCTAGTGTTAATGTCAAAACGAACAGGGATAAAATTATATACAACACCTGCTAAAACAAAGAACTTGCCAGTACCAAAACATAAAATGGCTCATTGCTGGAAAAATTTCCCTATTAGGGTAAGTGGGTCCCTCACTATGGGGTAAGTGGGCTCCCTCATAATAATGATGATTTCAAAATGAAAAGCAATTTTGATAAAGCAATTTCTCAGATGAAATGAAAGATAATGATACAGACCTAGAAGGAATTGACGGTTCAGCTACAAAAACTGTAAAAGCTGGTAACTATGAATTTGGGAAACTTGCATCAAAGAAAACCATAGAGTATTGTAAAGTTCTAATTTTAGTATATGATACAAATGAAAAAATTACTGCTAAATTTGATAAAAAGAATAAAAATAGCTACACTTTTTATTGGTTTGATGTAAGTGATGTTAGAATTATAACTGATTATGAAATGACAGTTTTTCTCTCTCAGCAAACTTCAATAGACGCTGCCAGTAAGTGTTTCCATTTTTTTCAACCTATAATGTTTTTTTATTTTACCAAAACTGATCTTAATCGACGTTATTATATTTATTTAACACTAATTTATGTGTAAAATTAAAAAAAAATACTCCATAACGGCTTTTAATGAATTTCACAGACATAATTGTTTTGTGTGTATTCCGCTTTACAATTTTCTGCGTCATACACATTTAATGTAAATAAATATCTCGTTAAAGATACATTTACGAAAAAATATTTCCCACAAAAATTTTAAATACTTTATCAGGTAGGACCCGCTGAACAAAAAAGTATTTCCTACTAAAATTTTACATACTTTATCAGGTAGAACCCGCAAACCTCTTTTTAGGTATGCTCACTTTAAATATAAATAAAGGGCGGGGGGTGGCCTACTTCCCCCTTCCTAGGGGGTGAATGGGTCCCCCACGTCATTTTTTAGGGAATACGATAGTTAAAAATATTTAGAGCTTTTTTTTAGGAAATAATACCGGACTTGTGTTTATTAATAATGTACAAGATAAAATAAGTCAACAAGTTTAAACTGTTTTGCTTTAAAAAACTGCTGTATAACGCTTTAAAAACAATCTGTTCTAAAAAGGGGACCCACTTAACCTAAACGACCCTATATTAAGACTCACAATTTCGTGGAAAAGGAATAATTTTTCTCGCTGTTAAAAGAAGCCGAAATTAAATAGAAGTTCAAGTGCTTTATTTTTGTCGAGGGAATTTTCGAACTGTGTCGTTACGTAGTCACCCTACTATTTGTTAACATTAGATGAGAGTTTTGGCGGTCGATTTAGAGGAAATCCGCATCTGATCTTAATAATTCTCACGTGGCTTTTGGGTGAAAGTGATTATGTTTTACAAGTTGTGAAGAAATCATCTCGGACATTTTTCTATTAATAAAAATTTAATGCGCGGATTCAAAAGTAATATGTTTTGCGTTTAAGTCTGCAGTTAAATTAAAATAAGTTTTTTTTTAAGTTAAATGAATAAAAAGTGATTTATTTGTTTATTAATTTTTTTCAGGAAAAAAAATGTATTTTTAAAGTCACGTTGAGTCGTTTTCTGAAGAATGTTTCATGCTCCTCATCATTAGAGACTAAATTTAATTAATTTTAGCAATGACTTTAAGTAATTACTCAGTGTCTTAAACTAATTTTAATGATGAAATTGAGAAAACTTTTACATTTATTTTGATCAATGCTCAATTTTTAAAATTTTGGTTACTCTCTACTGATGCACTTTAAAGAGCAAAAAAAAAAAAGAGCCTAAAATCCATAAACTTAATTTTTTCAGTGAAGCTCGCAAGATCATATGAGAGCAGTCGTAACACAAGTCCTGTAGCTATCCCTTCAAATAAATATGACTTACTTTTGTTTAAGTTTAACAATTGCGTGTAACTTTTTTTTAACAGTTACGTGCTTTACAATGTATGTACACATTGAAAAAGTATGTAAATGTATAACGCACTGCAGTGTATTTATCTCATCTTTGAATTATTTCCTTCTAAAGCCCCTTATTATTATACATAATTATTTTTATTCATTCATTTATTTATTTATTTATATTTATTTTTATTTATTTATTTATTACTTCAGTAAAAAATAAAAAATAAAAAACTTACAATCTTCTAGATTAAAAGACTCAAATATCTTGAAAATTGTAAATACGGTATTTAAAATTACTATTAGGGTAAGTAACACAAATTTAGAAACATAAGTTATGTCATTCTTTAATTGGAGTTGAAAGTTGATCTATCAACATAAGTTGTAACATTCGGGAATTTAAGAAGTAAATTCATAAGCATTAGTTATGGCACCAATCGCACATCTTACGATGCTACGAAACGAGTTTGCAAGCTATTATGCCGTTGGATTTCAAAGAAAATAGCCCAGTGAGTTCTAACACAATTTTAAATAATAATTAAATCAGTTTTTTTTTACCAAAAGGTAATTTAATTTCAACATTATTATTTTATTTCGTCATTTTTAGGCATCATTTAGCGTTTATTTTTACTTCCCTAAGTTGCGTATTAGTGTTTGCATTCTATTAACTGAATAAGAAAAAACTTGTGCCAACCATTAACATCCTTTTAGAATTTTCATTTTCCATCTTAAAAATTAATTTACGATTTTTATTTACTGTAATAATTAACCGTTTATTTACTTTCTTTTTACTTAACATTACAGTTCATTTATTTTCCCACCTCTACCTAGAACGACCAAATAGGTATATAACGATGCTGAATATTATCAGCAAAAGTGTTCCGAAGAGTCGAAGGATTCAGGAAGATTCAGATGCTTTCATGTTCCTACAATGCCACTTCTCCTGTATGATTTAAAAGATTCAGGTACACTGTAAAAAATGAACGTCGTTTTTACAGTATAATACAGCTAATTTTATAGTGATAAACTGCAAAAATTACTAATTTTACAGTAAAAAACTGTAAAATTTCTAATTTTGCAGTATTAAACTGTAAAATTGCTAATTTTACAGTAATAAACTGTAAAACTGCTAATTTTACAGATTATTACTGTGCATTTTACAGTTTCAAACTGGAACCTCTGCTGCCAGTATTATACTATTATTTTTACAGTACAATACAGCTAAATTTTACGGCAACAAACTGTAAAATTTCTAACTTTACAAAAAGAAATTGTAAAATTGCTAGTTTTAGTCTAGTACTGTGCATTTTACAGTTTCATATTGGAACATCGGCTGCCAGTTTTATACTGTTAAAACAACAGTTCAGTTTTTGCAGTGTACTTTCATGTCTCTAATGACACTTCTCATGTTTGATTCAAATGATTCAGACATTTTCGTGTCCCTAAAAGTTACTTCATTTTTTCCCGTAATCAAATACTTTCCTGTGATACCGTTTTCGTATCATACGTCACTGAAGAAACAGTTTCCCCAATTTAATATTGATGCAAATAAAAAATGAAACATATTTTGCAACAGTTTAATTATAATAAGACATTTTTTATAGCACTTTATTTGTAACTGAAGAAAAAAAAAGCGAACGAGAGCCAAAGGATTTGCAGTACAAATAAACTATAGAAGGAGCTGAAATGATGGCTAATGGCTTCTGACAGAGGTAAAAACATCACTGATACATACGTAGGATATATATTTGTAAAATAAAACATCTGCCTTGTCTGCGGAAAATTGAAATGTTTTACCTCTTTCGCTAATTTCTTAAATCACCTCAAGGTAGCTAATTTAAGCTCTAAGACAGCGAATTATGTCTCAAATAATGAAAATGTATCGTCAGCAGAAACATCAGCTTGAAATCGGCTGCGGTAATAAAATTAGCTGATAAAAAAAAATTGCATTTTGTGAAAAATTAAAACTGTTAAAAAATGAAAACAAATGATCAAATCGGTTTAAATGCAAGAGAAAATCTTCCACTTTTATAAAAATAATCGTAATGATTATTTTGGTTCTAAGATATCGTGGTCTAATGGTAATATTTTTTCATGTAAACAAGCTTAGTTTCTGGCAACACAAAAGGATAAAAATGATTTTGGATTCTTTAATCAAAATCGCACAGCTTGAAGAATATTAACACAACCCAAAAAGTAAACACTCGGAATGTTTAGGGATTTTCACGAAGCTATGATTTACAGATTAAAGAAGAATGTTTGTTTTCATTAAAACAAACATTCTCAGACATTAGAATTTCAAAAGTTAGAATTTCAAAAGTTAGAATTTCAAAAGTTAGAATTTCAAAAGTTAGAATTTCAATGTTAGAATTTCAAAAGAATTTCAACTGAGACAGTATTCAAGATTACTCCCAACCTTAGCTAGTTGTCAAAGTGTTTTAGTTAGTTTATTCTGTAAGCTATGAATAAATCATTTCTAATTATAAATCTAAATCAGATAATAATAAGTGACACTAGCATATAAGCATATAAATTTAAATATTTTATTTTTTTCTTGTCAACATTAATAAGTCAATATTAAGTTACTTAAGTAAGAAGAAACGCTTTGAATGGGAATAAAAATTTGAAAAATATTTACGAAAATACTTTTCATTGGTTAGGACTTTTTTAGAAAATATTTTTTGGTTCTAATATTGTAAAAATCTTCACAGACTGATCCGAAATTAAAATTGCAAGTCAATGTTACAAAAGACAAAGTAATTATCTTAAATAATCCTTCTCAGTTCCTTTTTTTTTCTGTTGACTTTTTCGGTCATTTAATTCAAATTTATCCTTTACCTTAACGTAAAGTAAACCGACTGCCAAGCTTTTTCTTAACTAACATATGTCATTGACTGCATTATTGCTAATTATTTTTACTAAGTTAATTTCTTCTCACTTCTGTTAACATTTTCTAGTTTTGAGCTGCGACAATGTTCCCCAGGAGTGCGGTATGTTGTTATAGCAGATGACAAATATCACTTACCTATCGACAAAGCTGGAAGATTAAAATCCAATGAGAGACTGATATGCGATTCCGATAGCGCAGTCCTTTTTATGCGAGCCGTGTCCAACCCACTTTCGAATTTGATTTCACACAAACCCACAAACTCCGGCACAAAATAAATAAAACATGAAAGAAGGCGAAAATAAATAGATTCAGTGAAGAGATTTCCAATTCCTAAAGCGAAATAAAACGACTTCCTGTGAACGCAACAGTCTTCACTTTTCAAATCCGGAAATTCGTAATTATAACCTGCGGCCCCGTGCACAAATTGTGTCACGGGGGCTACAAGTGTTATATGGCAGGAGAGTAGGGCTAAAAATCCATTAGAACTTTTTTACGACTAATTTGATATTTGTTTTGAACTATAAACAAGTCATGAGTATAGAAACCGTTCGAATGATTTGAATATCCGTGTTATTATGCATATCCTGCGAGGTTCGAGGTTGGCGGAGTTTTATGGATATGAGTTGTCATCGATCCGATTGTTGGAATTTCGATAGTTTTCTGGAAACAACAAAGAAGAGTTATGAATTATCCATGGATGCCAAAACGGAATTTTCAGCCGTTTTCAACCCAAAGCGGTTTACTTTTACCTCTCATTTTTTCTCCCATTTTGACCTTATTTTCCATGTAGTGCAATGACCGAAGCACTTAATGGTCTTGTCCGATTTCTCCTGAGCATTAAATTAATTTAATTCTCCTTAATGTCCCTTAATGATGCAATGTAATACAACTTATCATTTCCCGTTTCTATTAATTAAAATTCATGAAAGGGAGTTTCTTGGGCGTAATGTATGTGTAAATTACTTTAATGGAACATTCAATCATTATGTTAAGAAAAAATATAGATACCTCTTAATGTGTAACTGATTAAAAAGAAACTATCGAAGACCTAACAGCTAAGCAAAAATTATAAAAGCATATCGTCTGCGGAAGCATAAATTTGAGATCGTCTGAGGAGAGAAAATTAGCTTTGAAAAATAATTGCACCGTTAAAAATAATTAAAAAAATTTCCAATAAAAATAAAAATCAAATAATTCCAAATAGACGAGCATAACTTACGATACACCCATTAAATGTTTAGAGAAAGCTTTAACCCCTTAAAATAATAGACCATAAGGTTTTTGCTTGAGTACGGAAATATTTTACACTTAAAACTACTAAATGATGAAGCAAATAATGTGCTGGTAAAGTTTTGTGAAAACTGGTTCAGAAAAAAATTGTAAATTGATGCTATAAATGTGTCTATGTGGTCCATTAGAGATGCAAAAATGCAACGATTTTCCAAAATTTTAGTTATTTATTATTCAACTCCAGAAATATTTAGATAATTCTGCCGTGAGTGAATTTTGGGCTGAAACTAAATTTCTTTATTTTTTTTTTTTGCATTCAGTCATTTACTGTACTTTAGCTTTATTGTACAAGCTTGCTTATTTGGTTTCAGCTGAAAATAAGGCACGAAACAAAAGTCTAAGTCCAACAATTTCCTGTTGGAACGGAATAGAAACCGCATTTCTTCAAATGTCTCAAAAACTCGCAGATTTTGGCCATTACCTAATTACGGCAGAATTAATGACTTTACTCAGCGACAAGCCTCAAATTGCGATTCTTCAGTGAAATATCACATTTGAGAGCTTTTATGATGTATGTAAATCTGAACAGTTGTGAGTTCTGGAAATTACACCTATATAATGTTCTGTATTACGTTTTATTTTTATCATTTGTTTGTATTTGAAAACTTGTCAGAAAGAGAGGGGACAGTAAAGAAAGTGAAATACACATGAACACCAACACTATTCATATTTATAAATAATTTGGATTTGAATGAAAACTGATCTTGTAAAACTATACTAACAACGTAGATAAGACGCATCTTTCTTAGTAATATTTTGGGGTAATAAAAAAAAAAGTAGAATTTTCACAATATGCATGAATTTTTAAAATTACTTGTTAATTTGAAAACCGTTCATTTCTCAGGTTTCAGCGTTCTGTGATTTCTATTCACTTTAGACCAGTGGTACCAACCTGGGAGCGATTTGACTCTTCAAAGGGGCGATAAATTCGTAAAGGGCGATAGGCGGCGATGGGTTATTTGGAAGAGAAAACAGTGGTAATAACTGTACCTCAGAACCAGACTAACGTAAGTCCATTTTCGTCATTTTTCGGTAGAGGGGAAAAAACGATTGTCGAATACATCGTTTTTCCCTTCTACTGAAAAATGACGAAAATGGACTTACGTTAGTCTGGTTCTGAGGTACAGATAAGAGGGTAGCAAAAACCGAAATTGTAAACATGTACGAAAGCGGTTGTTCAGAGTTCAGATAATTAATCACAAGTTAAGAGAGAAACAAATTAAAGTTCAAGAGCTTCTTCCTTACACCTCGGATGAACCTTAGGAAGCATTTTGTTATTCATTGTCAATTTTATGAGTTTTCAGATTTTCAGTTTATTTTCCTTCAAATTTTTAGTTTCAATGATTTTAATTCCCCCAAATTCCAGTGTAGAAAAGAAATTAATTTCTTGAAAAATGTATTTCTGTTTTTTGAAAAGTACGTTGATGATCTTAGTTAAATGTTACCCTTCGGTTCGCTTTGTGAAAGAAAAAAAATTAAAGTATTTTATTAGTTTTTTATATTTTTAGTTTAAAAGTGATAGGTTATAATTGCTTCATTGAGTAGATTTTACTTCAAATTAAAGTTAGGTACTTATATTGTAATAATATCGAAGTTCACTTGTGCCAATGAAGAAATAGGGGTGGGTGGCAACAGGTGTCAGTCAGCCTCTTGAAGGGGGCAATGAGCTCAAAAAGGTTGGGAAACACTGCTCTAGACCATTCATACGATTAGATTTCTTATCACTTTTACTTTATAAAGACAAATTCCATAAAATTCTTTTTTGCAACGTCCATAAACAATGTATAGTGTTAGTAAAAAAGGAAGTAACTACTTTTTAACTAAATACAGTATTTTACGTAGTCCTAACCATTTCCCAGACGATTTTCAGCCAATATCTAAAAACCCATGAAGAAATCTATTATTCTGTCTGCTTCAGAGCTATAGACTTCAAAATAGCTTTACAGTTAATTCCTTCCAGCTATATTTTCCGAGAGAAATGTTAATTCGCGGTATAAATATTTTTTGGTACTATCACTAACATAGAAAATGATAATTTGTTACCATGACAGCACTACGTATTTTCCTGCAAACAGTATTCGCATGGAATGAGATGAAAATGCAGTTCGCGTCTAGTATTTTATTTTTCTGGAGGTGCATGCGAATTCTCTTAACTCAAGAAAGTTTGACGCGTAAAATATTTAACTCCTTAATTAAGTTTACAATATGCTTGAAATGTATATGTTGTAACGTATGTTTAGGGAAAGATCAATCAAAAAATTTTACCTCAATTTGTTTACCATAAAAAATGAAAAATAAAGCTCTTGAATAAAAAAAAAAACAGTTTGTGCATAATGTAAAATACAGAGCCAATACATATGTATTATTGATGAAAAAATTAAATGCATTTATGTCTGTCCTTTTGTTTATATCACTGTTTGAATGCCTTTCAGTATTTCGCAAAAAAGCCCATTTAATAAAATTGAATAAAATTTTATACAAAAATTACTTTAAAACAAACTGAAGAACAAATCAAAGCAAGCATCCTAAAATTTAACTTTTTTTTTCAATTTAAATAATAACAATAACAATAATAATAATAATAATAATAATTTCGAACTAAAACCCCTGTCATTGAATATGATAAATGCTTTTGTCTTTTGACGTACATTTTAAAATCCGTAAAAATTACACGATTAAAAACTGATTCAAAGTTCGGACGACGATTAGAGCCGCTAATATCATTTTAACACTATTTTTAAAAAAATCCCTTTAATAATTTCAGCTTTCTTATAATTGTTTTAAAAAATGTTTACGTTTTAATTATATTGAAAAAATCGTATTGGAGAAAAGAGGGCACATGTGAATTTCATTCATTATTTTCTTTAAATGTCTTTATTTTTCAAAGTATATAATCAATTTCTCAGAGAAAAAATGTTCGCTAGATTAAATAGTCTTCCTTGTATAATTGAATTTTTTGAGATTTTTAAAAAATATAGTGGTTTCGTTTTTGGGGTGTTTGAAAAAATGCCTTCAATTGTTCACAAGAGCTCTTTTATGGAGAGGGGAGCACACGTGAACAAGCCTGAGGAGCATATGAAGAGAATTTTAGAAATAGGAGTTTGTTATATCTTATACTGGTGTCAGTGTACAGTTATGCGTCATTAAGAAAATATTTCTTCCAAAAGTATGACTCTGATCACTGCCACTTTTTAAAGTTTCGTAGCATTTTCTGATCACTGAATCAACAAGAAGAAGAAAAATATTAGACTCCATAGTACAAAGAATATTTTATTATGTAAAGCTTATTCGTATTATATACTGCTTTTAAGCTTTATGCAAAGAATAATAATGCATTGTAAAATGATTTTAAGCTTCAGTTTTTTGTTAAATGATAATATTTTGTGTCTTATTTTTTGTAATTGTTATGTAACACTGAGTGTTTGACCAACTATTTAGTGACCAAAATATTTTAAAAATTAAAAATGATAATTAATTAATTAATTGAAAGAATAACCATAATTACTTATAACTTTCAAAATGGTAATGGAAAAATAACACTTATAAATGTTAACACATTTTTTAAACACTTATAATATAACCCACACTAATATTAATATTACAGAGGATATGAGAATTTCATATGTACCTCCAAATGTTGTGTTCTAAGTGTCACATCCATCTACCTTAGGACTAATTTGCAAAAAGAAAGAATTTTCAATTTAATTTTAAAAAATTTAACATTGTCATAAACTTAGTTAAGTGATCGTATAATGGTTCGTGGCAATAAATTTAGCTTATTAGTTGGTTTAAAATATCTTTTTACGTGAAGAAGACAGTGATAAAATTACGTGCAACACTTTCCAAAATAAAGAAGTTGTTACCACTGAAACATAAATCGCTCATTGCTCTAAAAATTCCCTCTTTCCCTCAAACAATTAAAATCACAAAAAAGTACTTTTTAAAATGAAATCTTAACTACAAAGTTTAAAAAAAAAAGCTTTTTTGTTAATAACTAAGCGCTGCAGATTAATAAAGTGAAAAAAAGATAACAAAAATAGTGTTGTGCTTGAAAACAGTTTTGAAACATACTCTTAAAAAATATTACCATTTTACCACATAATGAGTGCAGTGACTGAACATCGTTAATGTAATCATTAGTTTTAGAGCAGGTTCTAAACAAGTCGTTCTGATATTGGGGGCGATTGCCCGCAAAATTTCAATTTGGATCCTCAAGGGAGCAATAACTTCTTGAAGGGCGATAGAGACGATGAGTAGTTAAAAGATAAAAAAAAAAGAATAAAAATGCAGAGAATGTAAAAATTCAAAACGTATACAAAACTGATTTTTCAGAAAGCAGGCAAGGAATCACAAGTTCAAAAGGAAACAAATTCAAGTCCAGGAGTTTCCCTCCAAGCATCTCATTTGAACCAAAGGGAAGTATTTTGTCATTCATCACCAAGTCCGAACTA
>JAXGGA010020282.1:0-18555 GCA_038373865.1 Uloborus plumipes | reverse complement strand
TTTTCAAAATGAAAACAGCTAGATTGAACTAAATAATAGTACACTGCGATTACTACATAGAAACGCAGACTGAAAAAACAATATAGGCAGACAGCTGACGTGGTCCTAGGAAGGCGGCAATGGAGTGGAAGAGAGCCGTAGCCAGGCGAGTGACGTTGCCTGGATTGCTGCTCGACGTCTACGCATGAGAGTTTTAAAGGCTTTTCGCAACTGAATAATATCGACTGAACCTGTGGTAGTTTGTTTTTCTATATTATTGTCAGTCTGTCTTAAAAAATAATACGGTTGTTTCACAAAAAAATATTCATCGAAAACCAAAAACGCGTAAAAATGTAACTTTTTTTAAATTATTATTTTGGGTAATTTTGGGGTTAATGCGCGACCGGAAGATATTCACTGACCAAAACAAAATCAAAGCACAATATTTTAAGGCTATATTAGTAAACGTTACAAACTATTGCATTACGAAAACATCTAATTCAAAAAATTAAACAAAAAATCGCAAAATTGATGTTTTTTCATATTTTGTCAAAGTTTAGGCCCTAGGCACGACCGGAAGATATTAATAGATTTCAATAATTTTTTTCCTCCTTTTTATCCCTCTTTTTTTCTTCATAATTATAAATTTTTTCGCGCGAAAAAATTATGAAAACATTTCATTCAAAATTTTTTCAAAAAAAATCGCAAAAATGAAGTTTTTTTCATATTTTGTCAAATTTTAGGCCCTATGCGCGATCGGAAGATATCAATGGATTTCAATAATTTTTTTTCCTTCGTTTTGTCTTTACAATTAGCTACTTTTCCGCACTATTACATTTCGAAAACATCCAATTCAAAAATTTAAAAAAAAAATCGCGAAAATGAAGTTTTTTCAATTTTTGTCAAACTTTAGGCCTTATGCGCGATCGGAAGATATCAACCGATTTCGATAATTTTTTTTTCCTTCTTTTTGACTTCATAATTCGCAACTTTTCCGCGCTATTACAAATTCGAAATAAAAAAAAAGTGTTTTTTCGGCCAACCCTATTATACATTCTTATACTTTTATGTTCATAGCAAAAATCCATGCATATATATGTGTATATGTGTATGATCTTTTCCAAAGTAGGAGATATATTTCATTTAAATTGCGCATGAAAAGATAAATACTAAAAGTAAATAAACTATGGATGAAAGCAAAAAAAAAAAAAAAACTTATAACATAGAAAAAAAGCTTAGCCAATCCTTAAATCAATTTTTAAATTTTTTAACGAAAATGTGAAGTACAATTTTGATGCAGCGTTCGACGCATTTTTTACATTTGGTTCGAGTGTTCTTTTTACAAAATTTACACCGAGATTGTTTTTCAGCCCTTATAATGAAATGGTTTACTCTATCAAAACGAACAGTTGCGTTTACCGGTCCTCAAGGTTCTAACTGGGGAATTATATTGCCTTATTTTGAACTTTTAATTAGAAATTTAGTAATTGTTTAAAAATATTAATTGTTTTGTCGCCCTTGAGCTCTTTATGAATTCTAAAGGCTGTGCTACATCAACCATATTTAGTGTATTAGTAAAAAAAGGCCACCACTATTTTTTTTTTTCCTTTGAAACGAGACCTGTACGCATTAAGAAATTGATCTAAGAGATCAACACCTCCCACATATTTATTGTATGATGCAATTAGATGTCGTTGAGGCAAATCATTTTTTTTTTTTTTTTTTTTTTTTTTTGAACCCCATCTTTTGACTAGTTACGACGGAGCTTCCGTTTCAAAATTCGATGCTAAGTACACTATTTTATTATCCTTCTATTTTACGACACTTAAGTTTTCAGTTTGAACTTTTTCTTGTATTTTTTTCTTGTAGATGAAGACCTCAAAATATGAAAGCATATTCCGCCAAAAAGAGTAATTCGCATGGGAAGCAAAAATATGATACTGTTCTCAGTCTAACTATTTTGAAAATAGTGCTAACATTCACATAACATAGTTCAACAAATATTTTTTCGAAACACCCAGAAAGGAGTACACGTGTCTCGTGACGTAGGTTACCCCTTTGTGACTAGCAGCATTCCATTCTTTATTGCAAGCGCGCGTACACAAACGACGAAGAATGCGAACCAGCAGGACCCTAACCAGTCCCCGCCAAATCTCCCATTATGGGAACAAAGACTTATAGCGCTTCTAGCAAAGCTTTAAATGAATCGTTTCATTCCAGGTTTTTGGTATGTTTTTTGTTGGAATATCTGCTTTAGATATGCAGAGCAGTCGAAAAATTTAAAAATCCATTGATTTAGTTTTTCTTAGTTTTTTACATTTTCGTAAAAAACGCAAAGTTCCATTTTTTGGAAAAATGTGGAAAATTATTTAAAATTCAAAGATTCTACTGAATTTTTTTTATAATGTACTTCAATTCGTTGAAATTCCCATGGAATATGTTTTTTATGAATAACTCAACTTTTTTCAGAGAAAAAAAAAAAAAAAAAAAGTAGATGTTCCCGCAATGGGAGCTTTGGCGCTTAATAGGTTAAGAAGGTATATTCTAATTGGTTAGATACATAAATTTCCCAACCGTCAGTTCGAATTCAGTTGTGTCGTTTGCTTGTAATAACAATATTTAGTCCGTTTAACGGTCATTCCTACAATTGACTTATAAGACAGTTAAAAACACAAACTTGCAATGTATTGAAAACAAGAAATACCTATGTGCGATTGATATGAAGTTTTAATCCAACGTTAAAGAAGTACAAATGTACCGGTATACTGCAGATACGTGTTTCGGGGCTACAAGGAACCCCTTTTTCAATGCAAGACGTGTGAGCTTTAGGATGAAGAATGAGCTTTTATCGGATGATTCTTCATCCTAAAGCTCAAACTTCTTGTATTGAAAAAGGGGTTCCTTGTAGCCCCGAAACACGTGTCTGCAGTATACCTGTACATTTGTACTTCTTTAACGTTGGAGTAAAACTTTACATTGCAATGTATTATTACCTTTTTTAAAAATATAACTGTCGTCCACTGGTAAATAATTTATATTTTAACTGATATTCAAGTTTGTAGAATAAAAACGTTACGGTGTATTTTTTTTTTTTTAAATATATGATTTTTTTGAGAAAACTAACTGCAAAGAAGGAATATATTCAAAGCATTACATCGTACTTCTATCAAGAAAGCACATTTTAAAGAAAATTTACTTTTTTTCCATGTATTGCTTCCTCCTTTTAACTTTCAAAATGTTTCTGTTACCACTTCAACGTTTTTGTGAAAAAAGTTTTATTTTGAGTTACGGAATTTTTGAAAGAATGCACCTATAGAACTTTATTAAAAGCTTTTCAATGATTTTTTTTTTTTTTTGCTTCTCCTCTAAAGGCCGTGGGACATACTTTCCATTTAAAACTTTGATTTTGAATATCAGCTGTGACACTGAAAAGTTTAAAAAGAAATTCTTTTAAAACCATTTTGAAAAAGTAGCTTGATAAGTTTTTCACTTTACAAAATGTTGTCTTTGAATAATTTTGCACAGCTTCTATTGATATTTTTCGTTTTTCTCTCTCATACATCTATTTTTATACATGAGAGGTATCTATTTACATTTCAGCATTCTATCATAGCGTGTATATATATATATATATATATATATATATATATATATATATATATATATATATATATATATATATATATATATATATATATATATATATATATATATATGTGTGTGTGTGTGTGTGTAATGTTTGTGTGTTATGTTTGTATCCAAAAATATTACATAGAAATTTATAACTTTAAAGCATCAGAAACAATTGTAGCGTCTGTGTTTTAGAATTACAAGAAAGTCTTTTTGAAGTTAAAATAAAAATGTAACTATTGATACCAGAAAAACAATAACATTTTATTACGCAATTTTTACTCAATAAGTTATTACTTACTTTACAAAATTTTACTCCTGCTTATGAAGGAAACTCCCAGTTTACTAGAACCGTATTCCACTAAAAAAGAATTGAGGCCATTTAAATGTTTTAAATCATATTTTAAAAGCATGGTATAAATAATTTTAGTTATCATCTTACCATTCAGCCCATCAAATAAAAAAAACCTCAACATCAAACAACCGCTTCTTTTTTTTTTTTTTCACTGGCTAGAAAATTTAATAATCAATTCGTATACCATGGCTTAAAAAAGATGGAAAAATAATATTTTCAATTTATATTATTCTACATTTATGTGGCCTTTCAACGCATAAAACTGAATGTTCTTTACTGGAAGACAATTTTAATATCTTTATATGATTTTCTTATAACACTGAGACCGACCCATACATGAATTATATTAGTATACTAGCTGACCCGGCCACGCGTTGCTGTGGCTAAAGTATGGGTTAAACTATAATGTTTCAATAGAAACGAAAAACTTTATTGCCGTTACAGAGATCAACTTTATATAAATATGAATTTGAGGTCAAAATATGAAAACAATCGAACAAAAATTTCCTAAGTTTGCTAGAAACAAAAAATCAACAAAAAATGTAGCATTTTAGTACTTAGAAATATTATATTCAAGCTTGTAACAATTGAGTTAATTAAAAATTTGCTAATTGCTATTGTAACATTTTATTTTTTAATGTAACATTTTATTTTTTAATAATGTAGGTAGGGTAGATAATTAACCAATATTATGTTATTTTTTGAATTATAAGCATTTTTAATTTCAGTGTAACTCAACACTAATCGGTGCACAATATTCTTTGTTAATCTGTCTCTTGTAAACAAAAATAGATTGGACGGTTTTCCCACACGGGAGCAAGCGACCTATAGTTGCCCATGGGAAAAACATGGATTTTCTAAATCTAAACCGCAAATTGACATTGTTTGTCCTTGGGACTTATTAATGGACATGGCGAAAGCTAAACGAATGGGAAACTGTAGCCTTTTGAAGGGTATTGAAGATTCTGACGGTGTCATTGGGATACGTGGCAACAGAACTATTTCATCTTTAAACTTGCCAGTCAAAATGATTGCCTCAATAATGTTTCCGGTGATTTTTTTGATAACTAAACGCGTACCATTGCATAATCTCAGTGGATTTAAATTACGTAGAACAACTATGGGTGAACCAATTTTTAACCGCAGATTATGTGGTGGCATTCCGGGTATGTTTAAAGAATTTTAGCCAAGAATACAGAAAAGCTGGTAGCTAAATAGATAATTTGCATTAAAAAATAAATTGCGGTCCTAAATTGAGATTAAAACTATCTTATCATTTAAGTTGGACCAAACTGAAACTGCGTGCAAAATTTGGTTAAAATCGGTTCAGTAGCTGAGGAGTCCATTGGCCACAAACACAGGGACACGGAATTTTTATGTATTATAAGAAAGATTATTGCTTGTTTACTGCGCTCCAAAAGCTGCCAGAACGTGTGCTTTATGTCGCTCATACATGGATGTGTCAAAAAAGGCTTAGTAAAAAGGCTTAGCCAAGAACACAGAAAAGCTGGTAGCTAAATACATAATTTGCAATAAAAAATATATTGCGGTCCTAAATTGAGATAAAAACTATCCTATCATTTAAGTTGGACCAAACTGAAACTGCGTGTAAAATTTGGTTAAAATCGGTTCAGTAGCTGAGGAGTCCATTGGCCACAAACACAGGGACACGTAATTTTTATATATTAAGATAAGAAGATTATTCCTTGTTTACTGCGCTCCAGAAGCTGCCAGAACGTGTGCTTTATGTCGCTCAGCCATGGAGGTGTCAAAAAAGGCTTAGTAAAAAGGCTTAGCCAAGAACACAGAAAAGCTGGTAGCTAAATACATAATTTGCAATAAAAAATATATTGCGGTCCTAAATTGAGATAAAAACTATCCTATCATTTAAGTTGGACCAAACTGAAACTGCGTGCAAAATTTGGTTAAAATCGGTTCAGTAGCTGAGGAGTCCATTGGCCACAAACACAGGGACACGTAATTTTTATATATTAAGATATTACCTGTTTACTGCGCTTCGGAAGCTGTCAGAACGTGTGCTTTATGTCGCTCAGCCATGGAGGTGTCAAAAAAGGCTTAGTAAAAAGGTTTAGCCAAGAACACAGAAAAGCTGGTAGCTAAATACATAATTTGCAATTAAAAATACATTGCGGTCCTAAATTGAGATAAAAACTATCCTATCATTTAAGTTGGACCAAACTGAAACTGCGTGCAAAATTTGGTTACAATCGGTTCAGTAATTGAGGAGTCCATTGGCCACAAACACAGGGACACGTAATTTTTATATATTAAGATATATACACGCCAGACGTCAAAGTCAATAGGATATCCGTGTTATTGTAAAGGCTTTACTTGACGCAAACTTCATATATCTGATAATGTTATTAGCTATTCCAAATTGAATTATATGCATGTTATTAAATATTTCAATAGGTAGTTCGGCGCCTTTGCTATTGTAACATCACAGCCTAATGTGGTTCTAATGCTATATATACTCATGTTTAAGTCCCAAGAAAGATTAAAGAAAGTTATGTAACCCTTTAAAGTTCTTTTAAATTTAGGTTATATATATATATATATATATATATATATATATATTATATATATATATATATATATTATATATATATATATATATATATATATATATATAATATATATATATATATATATATATATATATATATATATATATATTTATATATATATATATAGTTTAGTTCTATAAAAGTCTTTGATTCTATTATTCAAACGAAGTAATTAAATATTTATGCACTAATTTATTAGACAAATAATAAATTCTTCTTTAAATAACTAAATTGATTTCGTATATTATTTAAAATATTGTTAATTTGCTTTGGAATTTTTTAGAATATGGTCTGCATATACTAAGAATAATTTTTACATAAATTCACTATTGATTTTAAGTCGTCATTTCTCAACTAATTTTAGTCACAATATTCTTTTAACCATTCAATTGTTAAGATTTTTTTAATTTAAAAATGACTGTAAAGGCCACATTACTGTGTAAAGGTGTATAATTTGATAGCAGTTAATATTTTGGTTAAAAATCAGAAATTAGAATGCTTCATTAATGTTTGGAAGTCTGTGTGCCTATCCCTAACGGTATAACACATTAAACACGAGTAATAAGATTTTTAATGTATATAACATGTGTTTCATTTTAAAATGTGAAATTGAAAATATGAATTGGTATAGCGTATACATATCAGCAGTGTCCTTCTTTGGATAATATTGACTTCAATCGAAGCATAAAATCAAGCATCACGAACATAATATCAAGGAAATAGAATGATCGCAAGCGGAAAATTCTACAAAGGGCTTTCCATATGCTGTTAGCGATTTATTCTGCAGATAAATATGCTGTATATATACGTTATAATAGCTTGGATATAATACCCTGTATTACAAACGTGGATGCCGTAGATAAGCATACCTGAATTTACTTGCAGCATTCACTTCATAATATTAAATGAAATACAATATCAATTTGTAGAATACTTATAATAATGATAGATGCTGAGCATTGTGTTGTCTCTTCCACATTGTCTTTCCATTAAAAGAAACTTCTATACCGTATTACTATATGTTTAAAAAAACAGGGGGGGGGAGAAAATACAAGGAACACAAAGCAAGGGAGACATGTTTTTATTGGATTTCCAGTGTTCGCCACAAAAAAGGCCTTTATTGCTTTGTTGTAAATGAAAATAATCAGTTTATTTTTAAACCAAAGCAGAGTAACCCCTTTGTTCAGCAAGTTTTACCTGAGTTTGTCGATGATCATTCTTTTTTGCAAAGAAATTTATTTTTAGCAAACAAAACACACAGACACACACATTGTTGGCGTTATGTCATGTCATTAGGAAAAAAATCACTAACGCAAAAAACCGTCAAATCCTTATTAAATTTATTCTCCGCACTTTGCAACGAATTAGATTTATTGTAAAATTGCACTATACATTTTTACTGACTGTAAACATGGTCAGTTTTAATTTCAGTCATAATTTTACTAAATCAGCCTTTTATTTTTATGTTTTCCGAAAATAAAATGCATATTTCTATGTTTGCTTTTAGAATTGAAAAAAAAAAAGAAAGGAAAAGAAAAAGCGCCGAACTTTCATCAACAATTTCGATTTTTTGTTTTTTTCAAATAGGTAAATTATCCATGTTTTAATGATTTCATCTTTCTTATAGATACACCAACTGTTTTTCAGACGGAAACAGTATCTTTCAGAAAAAATGAGGTGGGCCTAATATTTTTAAAGGGGGATAGGAATTTTACGGGTTTTGATACTAATAATTCCATTTTACTTTAACAATTTCGTACGTGAAAACACCTTTAAAAATGATACAAAAAAAAGATTATTTCTTAGTTTGTTCATTTGAGGAAACAATCGATACGATTTTCTAAATCCATCGAAGCGTCTCATTAAAATATTTTGATTTTATATTTCTCTCTGTATACGAGATCTATGGCATATTAAATCATGTTCATTTCGTTGAACTAACATTTCTAGCATTTTTCTATAATTAACGCCTCAAGGGATAGCGCAGAGCATTTATGCTGGTAAATTAAGTGCTTTTTGGAAAAAGGTTTAGCCGCTGGTGTTGAATTCCTCTTTTTTTCTATCATTTTCATTTTTATAGATTTAGTATTTTTCTAAGCATTTCTGGAAGAGAATAATTAAGTATTCATCAAAAAACAACATATTTTAAAAATAATTATGTATGCGTCAAATTAAATACGGCTCTTTATTTTAAGGTATTACGTAGTAATTGTATTTTTATCTCTTGTTATAAAATGATTCGCGTTAAAAAAGGAGTAAATGGAAAAAAATATTAATCGAATTCTATTTTTGCTCAGAAAATGGTTGCTAAAGGGATGTTTTGTAATTAAAACTATAACTTAAAATGTACGCTCCATTGAAATTCAGTTGTATTTTTTGCTAACGTCAAAACTATATCTATAAATGCAGATTTTTAATTTCGCACCATATGCATTACACTTTTTATTGATATAATGATGTTATTTTATTTTGTCAAATTGCCTGAATTAGTGCATTAATAACATCTCAATCATTATATGCTTATAGACTAAAATAAATAAAGCAAAAAGAAAAGTAACGAAAAAAAAAAAAAAACATGGAGCCAAAACATAAATAAGTAAAGTAAAATAAAAGTGAAACAAATTAACAACTGCAAAGCAAGAGCAAAACATATTCAAAATAAAAAGTTCTAAGAGATGAAAAAAGATAATAATATGGAAGCCCCAAACTTACGGAGCATCTTTGATTCGTAAAGTAAATTTTGGAAAGAGTCTTCGAAACTAAGATATCCCGAATTAGTATAATAATAGAAAACTTCACAAGAGTTTTTAAAAAATGATTCCAATACTAATATTGTCGGGAAATAATGCTGTATTAAATTATTGCTGTATTTCAAGGCAGGTATATTTTACCCATGGTAAAACCATAATTTATTACTTAATTTAATAAGGTTTGTAAATTCCACAGCAACATTTATGTAACCCTACCCTACTATAAAGCACCAACTGAAGTAAAACTTTGCATATTGACAGAACACCTAAAAATACTTAACACTTTTTTTTTTTTAATGAACCCCTTTTGGGTTTTAAATTACCTTTAAATGCGATATTTGACCCACGCTGAACGTCACTACCGCGATCAGAAAAATCATTGTACATCTATAAACCTGTAAAAATAATAACCAGAGCGGAAAAAAGCGTCTGACACCATTCCTGTTAATTGTTAAGTAAGAGGGCTAATCTCTCTATACACTGCTCGACATTGAAAATGCAACACCAAGAAGGAGTGGTCAGAAATTCATGCAAATTTTGCCGTAGACGCACGTCACTGAGTTACGCAAATGATATGAAATGCGCAGCTCTCCGATGCACGTGAAGTAAGATATAAGAGAATGAAGTTGAAAAGTGGGCTATGTTCATGTTGGTTTTTCTGCCAGACTAATTATCGGAGAAATTTGGTTTTTGTCTCGAAGGATACGTGTGATAGGAGGAAATGCCACGCCGTCCTCAACGAAGACAATTCCAGCATATAGACGACTTTACAAGGGGTATGGTGATCGGACTGAGAAGGGGAGGTTGTTCCATACGTCAAATTGCAGCTGATACCCACATGGATGCAAGCACTGTGCATCGGCTGTGTCGGAGATGGTTGGAAAGAGGAAATGTAGCCACACTGAGGGGTGCAGGTGCAGCCAGAGTGACCTCAGACCGCTTGGATCGACGGATTCACCGATAAGCTGTGGCGGACCAGCAAGTCACTTGTACGTCGATTCTGCAGCACGTGCAAGGTACCCTGGATGTTCCTGTGTCGACCAAAACCATTTCCCGTCGACTGGTTGCACGTGGCCTGCAATCACGGCGCCCGCTAAGAAGACTGCCATTAACCTCACAGCACAGACTCCAACGTTTGGAATGGTGCCGGACCAGAGCAACGTGGATGGCAGAATGGCAAACCGTAGTGTTCTCAGATGAATCCCGCTTCTGTCCAGCGATAGTCATCGCATACGTGTGTGGCGTCGACGTGGAGAAAGATCGAATCCGGCAGTAACTGTGGAACGCCCCACAGCGCGACAACGTGGCATAATAGTTTGGGGCGCTATTGCATACAATTCCGTATCACCTCTAGTTCGTATTCGGGGCACTATGACGGCCCAACGATATGTAGATAATGTATTGCGGCCGGTGGCAATCCCCTACCTTCAGGGTCTGCCAAATGCAATTTTTCAACAGGATAACGCCCGGCCTCACAGTGCTCGAATCAGCCAACATGCCCTACGAGGTGTACAGATGCTTTCCTGGCCACCATACTCTCCCGACTTGTCACCAATCGAACAAGTGTGGGACGTGATTGGACGCCGTTTGCAGAACCTGTCACAGCCTAGTTCAGAGGACGAACTGTGGCAAATGGTTGAAAGAGAATGGAGTGCCATCCCTCAGGACACCATCCGCAGGCTTATTGACTCCATGCCTAGACGTGTTTCTTCGTGCATCGCTGTCCGCGGTGGTCCTACTTCTTACTGAGCCGACGCCGTCCTCGCTCTAAATTTTGCTTATTTATTTTGAAATAAATATCACTTATTGCTCCATGCTGTCTCTGTCTTCTTACCAAATTTCATCAATTTCTGACCACTCCTTCTTGGTGTTGCATTTTCAATGTCGAGCAGTGTATAAAGATGACGGGTTTTGTTTGTTTGTATGTTTGTAACTGATAGCCAGAAGCCCCCACAACACCTACAGACCTGAAACTTGGCGCAAAAATTATAATGTATCCCCGTGTAATGTATCTCGAAGGCCAAATTTTAAATTTCGAATTAGTTACTGTTAAATTAATTAATTAGTCTCATTTGTGGTGTATCCGCCATAATTGAGAGGGGAACCTTCCCCCACCCCAAAACACTATGCATCGATGGAAATGGTTTTTTTCTGAAAAATAAAAGTTTTAGCACGTTTCTCTCCGTTAATTAGAACAGGAGATATTAATTAATCAAAATTAGTCAATTTTCAAGGCTTAACTCTGTACGCAAAACTGAAACACTAGATCCATTTTCCATACAAGCCGCTCCTTTTCAGTGGTTTAAATTTACGTATAGAGTTAAGCCTTGAAAATTGACTGAATTTGAGTAAAGCTCTTATTACTTACTTAACATAATGTCTTTTTGATTTATTTGGCGAATTGTTTTAAACTTTAAAAGGACTTTTTGTGCAGTTTAAAAGGTTGTGGAGAAACCGGTAAGACTAGAATTTTTTATGCGACATTTTAAAAGAACTGAATGCATTTACAGCTTTTAAAATACTATGAGATTTATAGCTGTGATGCCTAATAAGTGAATTTGAGGTGTAATATACGAATATATTCTTAAAAATTAAAGTTTTGTTGTGGCCAATAACTCTCACAATATTTTCAGAAAATTATAGTAATTGGCCCCCTATGATGAGAACGCTACTAATAACTCTAAATGCTTAGCAACAGAAAAATCAGATGAAGATTTTGATGTATTAAATAAGCTCATGTCTCTAAAAGACTTCCAAACTATTTTTGGAGTCGAAATGGAAGAGATAAAAGCACCAAAATATCAGAAGTGAGTTTCAAATAATACATGACCGTTATACAAAGTTTGGCGTTTTTTTTTTTTTTCAGAATGATTTTTCTAAAAACAACTCTACCAATACTAAAATACTGACTGGAATTATAACAACAAATGCAAACCTGACTAATGAAGATAATGTGACAGCAGCAACAACTGTGATAATTCCTCTAAAAACTCTTATAAATTTGTGTACGTCATCTACTTCAAACAAAACAACTCATTATAGCAAATTTATCGATTATTACCAACAAAATGCGCCAAAAAGTAGGAGAACATTTCTTAAAAGGATAGACAAAAAACCATTCTTTATAATTTCTGAGAGTTATAGAGCAGCTATTGAAAACAATGAACAAGAAAAACAGCAAAGAGAGTGAAAAATAAAGAAAAGAAAAGAAAATGGAATGGACAAGCAGCCGTACAGAAAGAAAATGCTTTAAAGAAGACTAAAACAAATAAAGAGAAGTCAAAAAATAGAAAAGGGAAAAATGGAGAAAGACATTGAATGCTGTAATGTTATAATATATTTAATGAATGGAAAATATATTTAATTAACAGTATAATACCTTCATACAATGGTATACTATATTCATGTTAAGGAATACTATTTTCATATATATGAATAATCCAGTATAACATTGAATTGTTACATGGCCAATAACTGTATGGTTTCATAGCCAATAACTATGATAAGGTGGCCAATTACTATCAATTTGACATTTTTGTTTTTGCGTTGACTTTTTTCTAATAATATATCTGAACTAGCTGTCGTGGCCGTCACGAAACTTTCTTCTATATCTATCTTATGAATTCCGGTTACAAAATAAAATACGTACTCGCCCAAGTAATTGGAGACAGCTACAATTTCCCAATTATCGTAATAGCCCTGCAAATGCAGAATCAATGAGCGAAATTGGAAATCATTGCAAAAGCCTTGTTTAGATTAATTGCAAACATTTTATTTGTTAGTAAAAAGAAATTGGCAACAGTTAAAAATTTCAAATCATTGAAAGTTTTCAGCTGTTTTGATAATTAAATAGCGTGAAAGCGATTTTTTAATGAATTAATTTTTCGCATTGTTGACTAAGCGCAAAAATCACCCCACCCTCCCCCTGGGGCGATTGGCGCCAAAATTTAATCGATGCTTGCTTCCACATTGGGTTAGTGTTATTCCAAATTTCATTCAAATCGCAGCAATATTTCCCGAGATACAGTAGGTGCAATGACAAAATAAGCACTTTTGATTGCTCCACCCCCATTTGAGATATTGACACACAAATTGAATCAGCACCTGTACTCAATAGGGTCTACCTATGGACCAATTTTCGTTTGATTTCGCCGGTTACTTCCTGAGATATAGCAGTCACCCTCGTGCAGAACACGTGCGATTGCTCCACCCCCCTTCGAGATATTGACAAACAAATTGAATCAGCGATTGTACTCAATAGGGTCTACCTATGGACCAATTTTCGTTTTATTCCGCTTGTTACTTCCTGAGATATAGCAATCACCCCCGCGCAGAACACGTGCGATTTCTCCACCCCCCTTCAAGATACTGACACACAAATTGAATCAGCACCTGTACTCTATAGGGTCTATCTATGGACCAATTTTCGTTTTATTCCGCTTGTTACTTCCTGAGATATAGCAATCACCCCCGCGCAGAACACGTGCGATTGCTCCACCCCCCTTCGAGATATTGACACGCAAATTAAATCAGCACCTGTACTCGGTAGGATCTATCTATGGACCAATTTTCGTTTTATTCCGCCGGTTACTTCCTGAGATATAGCAATCACCCACGCGCAGAACACGTGCGATTGCTCCACCCCCCTTGGAGGAATTCGCTAAACAAAGTCAGGTGCACCAGTTCACATGGTGGTGCATATGTGAAAAAATTTTTGTTCGATTTCATGCAGTAGTTTTTGCTCTAGCGCGGCCACAAAAACTGGTCACACACATACAGACTCACACACAGACAGACACACACACACACACACACACACACACAGACATTTTCCAAAAATGGTCGAAATGGACTCAGCGCACCTCAAAACGTGCAAATCCGTCAAAATTCGACATTCGAAAATTTTTACGAAACCAATACTTTCTTCTATATAATAGATATAGAAGAAAGTAAAAAGTGTTTTCAGACAGTATAAGTAGTAAAATGCATTAATATAGTATCACATGAAGATTTTTTTATTTATGCAGAAATATATTTTTTATTTTTTATTCAAGCATGCAAATACCATGCCGCTAAAGTGGCCAATTACTATACCGCTTCAACTATAATAATTTTACTTCAGAGGGTTGGAGTGAATTTGAATTTACTCAGTAGACTTCCTTTCCATTTAAATGCACGGGCATCGCCGTGCGGGTACTGCTAGTTTCTTACATAAAATGACCCCACTAATTTATTTTAATCAACATTTTTATTTTCCTTAGGGAATCATAAAAATTTAAATCGCTTATTTTTCGGTAATTAACTAGAGAACTTATCCTATGAACCACATTTCCGGAAAATTTTCACGTTGGAAAAGAAAATCTCGGAAGCGTCCAAATGTACACGAGTCTACTGTTTACTTTAGTTTTGGTTTTATGTTGTCTAATTCGTACCCGCTGGAGTTTACGAACTTATTTGTCTTCATGACTCCTAACTTCAACTTAAAATTAAACTCAATAATTGAGAAATATCATTTGTGTTACTTGCAAGGCTACTTTTATTAACATTTAATGTACGAGGGTTGTTTTTTTTCAACCTCCGTTAGGCTATAAAAAATAAACGGATTCAAATTAAAAAATATTTTATTATCAAAAGTAAGGTACAATCCTCTACAATTATCTACATAATCACCTTGAAGATTGAAGCATTTGTTATATCTGTGAACAAGCTTTATAATAGTGTCATCGTAGAATGTTGCCGCCAATGATTGGAAGTGAGTTGCTACGATGTCTTTGGGTTCCACGCCACTTTGGAAGCCCGATGCCTTTTCAGATCCCAAGCAGGGGTCTCCCCAAGCAGAGTTGACGGTCATTGCCATACAGCGGTCCATGGCAATGCCCGTCATCATAGCTCTCGTGTTACAAAAACGGTTTCTCCAGCAATTTCATGCATTAAAGGGGACATTTTTTAACACACACCATTAAGTTTCGACCGAGCACCAAGTGACTTGCTTACATGTGTTTCGTAAACTAAAGCAGAGATTTGGAGACCCCTGCTTGGGGTCTGGAAAGGCATCGGGCTTCCAAAGTGGCGTGGAACCCGAAGACACAGTCACAACTCACTTCCAATCATTGGCGGCAACATTCTACGAGGCGACTATTATAAAGCTTGTTCACAGATATAACAAAAGCTTCAATCTTCAAGGTGATTATGTAGAGAATTGTAGAGGATTGTACTTTACTTTTGATAACAAAATATGTTTTTCATTTGAATCCGTTTATTTTTTGCAGCCTAACGGAGGTTGAAAAAAAAAAAAACAGCCCTCGTATTTAGAAATAATATGTCTTCGAAAGCAATCAAACTCTATTGAGCGCTATTTAATAGATTTGTTCAAAAGGACTATAAATAAACTCGACTCTTTGATTTGCTTTTAAATCAAGGAAATAGTATTTAATGTAATGTAAATAGTATTTAATCAATCTACTAGGTCACCAACGGAGCAACTAGCCGATAACACAGGCCAACAAAAAAAAACCTTTTTGAAAACTTTTTTAATTTTAATAGCTGATCTTGATAGATTTTTATGTGCTGAATCCAAATCTGCTTGTAGTTTTTATGTATCACCCTTAGTTTCCAAGCAAAATGTATTTTATTATATAGTCTAATACCCATTTACAGTATATAGGGAAATCAATGAAACACTGTAGAATCGTAAAAATGGTTTGTATTTACAGTAAAATACTTGGAATAGTAATTTTATGTGATGATACAAGGTTCACTTGTCAACTGGAATTGCTTTATATTTTCTTTCCCTTTTTTCCTTGAAGCTTCTTGTGTAGCTTTTCCTGCGATGAATAGCTTGCTAAACTTCCCGGTGAAGTGACCAACAGTAATCCCCCATCATGTTGTAGCATGTGTTTCAGCAGTGCTGCCAACATCATCTTTGTTCATTAGACCTATTTTTTCATGTTATCTTAACTATGAAAAAGCTGTTAAATTCTAAAAATGTTTCTTTATTTCATGAATGTAACTATAAAATGTGAATAAATGGTGGGTGATACAACTTTTTAAGCATCATATTTGGATTCAGCAACCTAAACAACATAAGAATAAGGTATTTTCATTAAAAAAGTTTTTTCATCGTTGGCCTGTGTAATCAACCAGATCGCACAGCCTTTTTGTCAAGGTTCGTCACTCCACCCGCAAGTGAGCAAACATCAAGACAGCATGGCAGCAATTAACATAAACAGCATTTCTAGTTGTCATATCTTGTTGTTTAGTCAGATAAATTAACAAGCTATTGAGAAAATTATTGTTTATATTCAAAATCCCAAAAGTAATAACTTAGATCACTTGCAAATAATTATACGCTTTGATTTGGGTTTCGTTTAAAATCATTTTCGTAAATACAAACTGGTGGAAAATTATTGTAAATTATTCCAGTTACTTCTTTGTACACCACTGCCCCCCCCCAAAAAAAAAAACAGAAAAGAAAAAGAAAAAAAAACTGTACATTGTGTGAGTGTAAATACTGTCTAACATTTTTTCGCGAGACCTCCGTCGAATCTGCGCACGAGCCAAGTCTCTTCTGACTTTCTCGAAATAGGGGGGAAATGCAACGAGGAAGTAGCAAGCGAACAAAAACTGAAGGCATCGGGAAGTGCGCATAATAAACCTATCTCCCCTTTTTCAAATGGAAGCATTCGTGGCTGCCCGGCCCGTGGCTGACAATACGCAAACAGACAGTATGTAGAATTTTTCATGAGGTGTGTATTCAAGCAGGGTGAGCAATCTTGAATTACCCTTCTTAAAGCTGGTATTCCTTTACCCCTTACGGTAGAGCTCTTACCTTTAAAACTGATTGTTTCGTCTCGTTGCTAGTATTGTGGGGTATGACTTTCCATCCATAAGTTAACTTATTTTTCATTAAAGAAGGGCTTCCTTGCAACTCCAAACACGTGTCTGCAGTTTCCTGAAAATTTGAAACAAAGATGTTAAACGAAAACAGCACTATGTTGAAAACATCGACTTCTTCGTCACACTACTGATTCTTGTTAATAAAAATTATTGCTGTAATTAGTTTTATCTACAAAGAAATGACTCCGAAAATAAATTAACGTTTGATATAAAAATTATAAAAGTCCTCATGTACAAGAGCATGAAAAAGAATATAATTATTTCGAAAGGCATTTCAAAAATTATGTAAGGTAAGAAAAAAAGAAGAGAAAGAAAGAAATAAAGTTAAAAAAAAAGAACAAAAACATAAGTAAATTACGTCAGTCTCCGCGTTTGAATTATTATATGGAAAGCCATTTAATTTTCTGTTCCAAATTTCGCTCCATATTACTTGAGGCGTCAATTATTGAGAAAATTGTCTCTTGTATTCTAGAATTTTTATTGGAAAAAGAGCGCAAAATCAAAATCTTTTAATGATGTATAATGCTTACATTGATGAAAATAATTTTTATTTTTTTTTATTTTCTTATACACTCAAGTCAAAGAAAAACACTGCTTTTTTTTCAATGCATCGAAAGTTCTTTAAATCACGAGCTGATTTTTTTTAAATGAAGAAAAAGTGAGATATTTTGTTTTAACTCCAAAAAACAAATTCATTTAAATATTCAGTTTAAATACAGATCGGAGCATCAGTTTGAACAGAAAATATAAGTGGTTAAAATTTAAGGGATACTTATGATGAAAATTAATTAAACTTCATAGAAAAATAGAAGATATGTCTTTTTTTTTCCTTCACTATATTTTCTTCGAAAATCATCAACGTACTTACATGTACTTTGTTACAGTTTTTGAAAGTGCGGTCTACAATAGAGTGGGGTGAAAAAAAATATCAGATCAACTTCTAATAGTTACCAAAAGTTGTCTTTAGTGATAGTTAGCTAATGTGCTAAGTTTGAGAAGAATCGGTTAATATCTTCAAGGGAAGCTGCGATCGCAAAGTTTTTTCACAGCTTTTTACGGATTTTATGGATGAATATGAAAAACAATGCCGTTAGATTATTTCATTACATTTTTTTTTACTCATAAGATATATTCATGCATTTAGAGCTCATGAAATAACTCACAAAATTTATTTTTTTATTACATATTTATAGTTCAAGCATCTTAAGAAGAAACAAAAACGTGAAAAATAGTGAATTTTAGGACAATATTAAGTAAAAACTGATAAATTTTTACAAAATGTGACATACAAATTATTAAAATGCAAACATATGGCAACATTAAACAGCATACTTAAACATCAATGAAATATGTTAAA
>JAXGGA010020281.1:0-18559 GCA_038373865.1 Uloborus plumipes | reverse complement strand
TAAGTATGAAGCAACTTTTTTTTTTTTTTTTTGAATAACGTTGTCATGGGTCGAAGCTAAATAAAATTCTACGTACAATGCAATAATAAAGTGAAAATTGCCAATTTCGAACTTAGCTAGTCTGGCTATAAAGTACAATTGTGTATGTGTAGTGCTTAATAACATTAATTTCATAAAGAACACATGCTGGATAAATGTAACAATAATAGAAACTCAATATGAACTATACCTCATTTAGTGAACAGGTGTAGCCAACGTATTTTACCATAAGTCTCGATAAACTAGAAACAATTTTCTAGCTAAAAGACAAAATACAAATTTAGTGAAGAATTCCAATTTAAAGATGTTCTTTAAATTAGGAATACATTGTAATACATCATACTTTCATGCCTCATAGGTAACACATTGGCGATTTTTTCCGGTTGATAATTCCGGCAACCCCGAGCATCCTCCTATTCTCTAAGAAAAGAGAGAGAGAAAGAGCACTCGTATAAAAGGTTATTTTTGTTTCTCCGCGGTTTCAATGGGAGGCCATAAAGAATTGTATGGCCGCTAAACAAAGAACGGATCCTACCCACTTAGACCCGTTTTACCAATTCATTTTTCAAAACAGCGCCAAAAGGCTGTATTTTTATACACACACACACATTCATACAACGTGGTATTAACATCTGCAAAGTTAAACAGACTCTTTGGTTGCTTGCTCTGCGAAATAGGATTCCAGTTCTTTTATGAATGTGCACCCTCCCAGATGAATACTTTCCGCCTTTGTAGAATGGGTTACAGAGAAAAAAACTTTATTGTTTGGAGAAGAGGGATAAAAAAAAATAATCGTAATCGTTTGAGGTTTCTTTTGCTTCTTCCTTTTTGCCTAGGCTTTCGATTAAGTTTTTATCGGTCCGGCATTTGTATGTTTTGATGGCTAGACTTTACCCATAATCTTCCTGAATGATGTACCCCGCACTTTTATGGACAATGGATGCTTGTTTTCCGGATATGTTTTGCCACTTGGATGGTCGCCAATTCGGCAATATTAGTTCATGCTCAATTTATACATATCTATGGCTTGCATTCCGGAATCGATGAGGAGAAATAAAAGGGAAACTACATGCAAATGGACCTTAGCGCCATTTGGAAGTCATGAACTTATTCCTTCCCGAATTTTTCCATCAAACTGAATAATTAAACAGTCATACCTCGTTAATTTGAATACGTTTAAAAAGATTTAATGCCAAGATGAGCTGCATTTGCGATCCCTGTTCTATTGTTGACTTTTGATTGCTATTCGGGTAAAACGAAACCTTTTTAGTAAAGTTACAAAACTCGAAAGTCAAACTGTGAAATCAAATAATTTCTAAAACGATAACTTTATTTATTATTGAACTACAGTTTTTTTTTTTTACAGTATTCATAATCACATTTTTCACCTTTTGCCCACGTTCACTGGACGTGTCACGGACGCGTGTAACACTACCCCCACTTTAGAAAACATGCACAACTATGTGAACCAATTAAAAACACATATAACAAGAAACTTCAAACTTTCTTTTTTTTTAACACCACTTTTAACAAAATTTCACAATTTTGACATTATTTTCAAAATTTAATTTCATAGTTTAAATTAATAAAATCATCGAAAATGCTGGTGAACGTTTGAAATCACAATATCTTTTATAACTATAGCACTATATTCCATCAGTATAATCTTTCAACAGTATAAATCAAAAGTAAACAAATGTAATTAAAAGTGCTGCTGCATATGACGCATCTAAAATTTGAAAAAAAAAGAGAGAGAGAAAAGAAAAAGCATTGTTTTAAAACGTATTTGCTAAGTTCTAGTGCAAGTTGGTTTTCATCCGATCCTTTTTTCGTAACTTGCAATACAAAGTCAAAGTCATACTGGCAAGTGATAATATTTTTAAAAGCAAAGGCAACTCATCAGGTGTTTCCCTGTCTACCTATCCAAAGAAAATAAAAAGTAAATTTTTTAAAACCTTTTTTGCAACATATATATTTGCATTCAGTCAGAGCGTTTCATTCATTTGTTCATTTAGTTTAAACAATTTATTCATTTCGTTTCTCGCTCAGTTAGTTCCATTTATATTGAAATAAATAAGTTATAATATATATTTTATACTAATGTTGAAAATTAATTTTTTTCTTATTTTATTCATTGATGTGCATTTACTATACATTATTCATCTATCAGTTTTGTTATTCTTGACAGAATTTAACTTAACAACTCAATCTCCGGAAAACTTAAAACTCTTTTCTTCTGATAAATTTACTTACGTCATTTAATTCCAATTATTTAGAAAGTGACTTTTTCGTTTAACTTGTCTGCTTATTCAGCTTTATAAAATTAATTAGTTGATTTAATTATTTTATTTACTTATTTTATCAGTATATACTTTTTTATTAATTTTTTTCTAAACTATTTTTGATACAATTTAAGGTAACAACTCAAGCTAAGAAAAATTGAAAAATTCACGTACAATCGAGCCCGCTTATTAGAATATCGGGTAAAGGAATATCCCGCTTAATATAATGCATTTTCAACGTACCAAGCCGTTGTAATGCATTAATTTGATCCCGGATAATGGAATATCCCGCTTATTAGAATATTTTTTGCGGAAAAATGGCTATTCCATTAAGCGGTCTCGACTGTATTTAGTTTCAACTAATTCATTTAGTAATTGAACTATTTTATTTATATAATTCATCAGTAATAACTATATTTATCTATTTATTTTTTTAATAACGTTTGAAGTTATTTATTGTAACAACTTAATGCAAGAATAACTTAAAAGGCCTTCCTTAAGAGGGCTTAGTTCGCTTCATTTACTTTCATTAATGTATTTACTTATTTAATTTATGAATTTATTTAATATTTTTTGAATAATTAAATATTTAACAAATACCATTACATGGTAACATGACTTTCGGATTCAAGTAGCGACAAAAAAGATTTGATTCAGGCCAATTTGTACAAGAAGTTAGGAAATAAATTTTAAAACAATATTGTTTGTTAATAATTTGAATTAATTGTCAAATCATCAGTAATTATTACGTTTATGTAATTTGTAAGTAACTATTTTAATTATTTTCTTGCCTATACTACGTTTTTGTTAAAAGATTAATTGTTTTCCATTTAAGTAATGCATTGATTCTATTTACCTTCGTTTATTTATTTGATTACTGTCCTTTCCTTTATGTGTCCATTCAGTTTAACGTAATTAATTAATATTTTTTACATAGTAATTATGTTAAATATACTTCTTATTTTAATTTTTCATGTATAATTTAAAGTATGTATTTTTTGTAGGAATAGCTTCAAGTAATTTTCTAATAATATCTGAATTTACTTCATTATTTTTTATTTATTTATTCCAGTACTTTTCAATTAACTTTTGTGTTAATCCAGTTTTCTCAATTTATCGATATTTACTTTATTTATTTGTTTACTTATTTAGTTGCAAGAATAACATATAAAGCTTCCTTCTACGAACTAAAATTGTTTTACTTACTTTTATTTATTTATTTACTTACTTTCATTTTATTTATGTATTTACTGAGTTTCAGTAAATAAATTAAGTATTTAACAAATAATATTACGCTGTAGTAAGATTTTCGATTGTAATTGGCGACAAAATAGATTTGATTAAAACCAACTTGCATTAGAAGTTAGCAAATAAGTTTTTAAACAAAATTGGTTACTTATTTCAATTTAAATAAATTCCCAAATCAGTAAAAATTCTATAATTTACGTAATGTAGAATTAATTACTTTATTTATGGGCATGTATGTTTATTATTTTGATGAAATTTAATGTAATAACACAAAGCAATTATAGTATTATTTGAGTACATGCTGAATATATCATTTATTTCAGTAACCTTTGTTTATTTATTCGGTATCTTTCTTTTAATTTATGTGCTCATTTATTTTAATTCCACTAATTAATTTAATTACTTACTATTGATGCAATTTATCAGCATATAGTTTATTCATTTATTTAAATCTGGTTATTTATTTAGTGATGTACAACTTAAGGTAACAACTCAATATGATACTTTGAGACTATCTATAAATTCTTTGCTTCTGGGGATTTTTTTCACTTCATTTACTTTCATTTGTTTATTTAGTTACTGCTTATTTCATTTATATACTTACTTTGTTTAACTTAATTTTATTTTTCTTTTATTTGTCAATTAATTTGCAATATATTTTTTATTTATGTATAACCTTAATGTATGGGTGATTGCTTTACTTTATTTATTTAGATATTTATTTATTTCTGTTACTTTTGACATAATTTAGAGAAAGAACTCAGTGTAAGAAATATTATTTTTTATTCTAGGTATAAAAAGGGGTTTGTTAAGAAGGAGGGAGAAATATCGACCAGACACTTACAAGCCAAAAACTAAAAATATTATATCTACAAGCATACAGACTAACAATACTAATGCTTAATCTCTGCGAGCTAAACCACATTTGAAGTATTTAAATTTTTATTTAATGTAAAAGTAAAATAAGTTTCAAGTCGATATAGAACAATTTAAAATATTTTCAATCAAACTATTTTTACGTACACTTGGATACTTATTTATTTTCAGTCATTATCATAAAATATTCATTTCTGATATAAAAGAGTTCGCTGCAAAATTTTCTTTACAGCCCTTTCTTCACAGAAAATATTTCAATATGAATTTAAAATAACACAAAATTAAAGAAGTACGCATATGTAGAAAAATAGATTTATCGTTGAATAAAAGCTCCTAAATTCCATTCCTTAAGTTATTCTTTTAAAATAAAACTTGGGAATAAAAAGAGAATAGTATTATAAATACAAAATCTTTCAACTGTTAAGATTTTTTAATGACTTGATGCGTCAATTGACTTAAAGGAAGGATCTTTAAAATGTATCTTTCGATTACTTGATGTTGGTTTATTCATTATTTTTTGAGTTTTCATCTGCTTATTTTAATACGCATTACTCAGCTCAGTAACGAAAAAAAAGAGACAAAAATAAAAACAAAACTGCAAAATTCCGATAGAATTATTTATTTTTCTGAAAGAATATTTTCTTAAAAAATGCCTAATCAAACAATGTCTTGAACTTCTTGCTGTGACGTGGGAAGCTGCATCTGCTGCCATTCAGCGACTGCTAATTTTTACCCGTATGAGAAACCAGAACAGATTTTTTTTTCCTTTCTTCCTCTTCAGTGAGCTTACATATCGAGAAAATTAAATTGGAAAACGAAAATAGTTTTGTATTAAGTAGAAATATCAGTAACAATTCCCTCCCCTCTCCCCCGATTCTCCGGCATCTCATTTCTGACAAAGCTTGTTTAAATATTTAAAGACAAGAACAGTTTTTGCTAAGATATCTTGCAAGCTGAGTGTTTCCGAAGGAAAAAATATCCTCGAACCAGATAGTTATTTTTGAAAGTTGATTAATCTTGCAATACGGAGTGTCAACAGGAATTCTCATACAGTGTTTTATTTGCTATTTTTACGACGATTCAGAAAGAAAAGGGTTTAAAAGAAGCTCTAAAAAGTCATTCCATGTGGGTGGAAAATGCTTTAAACTCAAATGATACTTTTAGATCTAGAAACTGTTTTCATTTTTTTAACTCGCTTAATGTTTTTGCGATGTACAACTTTACAAAGACAGTGCACTTTTTTAAGCAAAAATGTAATTGCTTTTTTTTTTAATTGGGTTACAAATTTCCGGTCCAACATGAAGAAGAAAAGCTGTAAAGTGAGTTTGGCTCTTGCTTTCGATTGTATAGTTATTTTCTTCTTATTATTTATTCAACTCCATTTTGCTCAATTAATAAATATTACAGATTAAAAAACAAAAAGTCGTTCCATTTAAAGTTTTGTAAAAGAAATAAAATGCAAACTTTGTCTAAAAACTACTCTACAGTTTAATTCAAATGTGTACAAAATTCATTTCTCTTTTAGTTTCGTAATAATTCAGTTTAAACATTAAACTTAAAGTGATCAATTAATGTCTAACTGATTTTTTTTATTTTCATTTATTTTGAGGCTTTTTCTTTGTCTTACACTACATTGTTCGTTAGAGAGTTCGTACATCAATGCGTAGATGAACTTAAAATATTACAATTTTTAGCTTGTTATGTATTATAACTAAGAACGAAATATTCTTATTTTGATAACTATATCAGTATAACATTGCTTGAAACTAAAATAAACTGAGAATCATTTTTATCAAAAAATGCTATTTATCTATACTCTTAAATATCTGTTTATAACGAAAAATTTTGAAATCAAATTTAAATGTCAAATACAAAAAAATTTGAAAGCTAAAATTTTTGAATAAAATCTGTGTTTTGAAGGTAATGCAATTAAATATAAACTATCAATTATTGCTATCAAAGATGCTAATAAAAATTAATGGGCAAAATTAATGTGTGCGATCAGTGCTGTATTTAAAATTTAAGGAAATAAAAGGAAAATCACATTGAAAGATCCAGTCACTTTAATGGATGAGCAATAAAAAAGATAACACGTTAAATATTCAAACTTATACTGTTTTAATTTTCTGCACCAGATTATTTTAATTTAAATTTTAATGATTTTATGGAACGAAAGTAATTAGTTTTTCTGAATAACTTATAAGTATTTGGTTTGACAGTATCATGAGAATAATCGAACCGTCTTTATTTTGTACTCAAAAAAAAAAAAAAGAAAAGAAAAAGAAAAAAAACATAGATTTTAAAGTGCTAAATGTTTAAATTTCTACTATTTTAATAATTTTCTACACCAGATTGTTTCGATTTAAATTTTAATGGTTTAACGGAACCAAACTGATTTTGTTTTCTGAATAACTTCCCAGGTAGCACAAAAAACGTTTAAACGTTTTTAATCCGTTGCCACAACGTTAATAACCATTTTACAACCTTTAAAAAACGAAGTGCGCTACTTGGGTTGTGGAATTTTAGTTTGACAGTGTTATGAGTATTTTCTACGTGCCTTTACAATTACTAATCTAATATTAGTGATTTTACAACCAAAACAATTTTACATAATTCTATTAAAACGTCTTCTGTTACACGCTTCGTGCTTTGACTCTTACAGATTTCTTTAAGAACACATTTTAAAAAATCTTTATATGCACATGTTTACAATATGTGCATATAAAGTCTATTACAAATATGTTTACAACATATTTGGAGTTATCTTCAATTGTAATTACTCTTGTTAAAAACTATATTATTTTAGTGCTATAGAATTAAACAATTCAATTACCTCATATTTCTACCACTCATTTGTATTCTTAAAATATTTTCAACAAAGACGCGTAACTTATTCTTGTATCCATAATTATTCGAAGGAATTATACTTGTTTTTCGAATAAGCTTCTTATTTTCTCTTGGAAGCTAACTTAAACGATATGATTCTGCAAACTGAATTTCAAAGCCACTTATTGAGATTATTGTAGCTATTAATAATTATTAATAGTCTTTTTTGTCTCTCTTTTTAAGTGATATATTTTTTGACTAACTTACGATACAAGGGAAAATATTATGAAATTAATAAAAATAATTTTACAGGCCATTTCATAATTATTTTTCACTTTGAATTCATCAGGTTTTTAATGTTTTAAAATAAATTATGTTCTTTACTTAACTTTTCGTTAAAAACCGTTTATCGCTTCTTTTTATCAGCAAAAATTTTTATTTCTGTATTTCTATTGCCGTAAACGAATTATTATAACTCACATAAAAACTACTTACAGTGTTTTTTTTTTTTTTTTTTTAAGATTAAGGCTTTCGAAACTTTTGTTGATTCACTCATGAATTGCTGAAAAGAGTCACTTCAATTTTCTCTAAAAATCTTGAGGCTAAATGTTATAATATAATACAACAAAAAGTGCAGCATAATAGTTAAATACAACGTAGAATTTCCTGTAATGTACTTTGAACTGTCTGATGAATTTTGCAATTTGCATTTCAAATTGTTTCTTTGCGTTTTTCTTTCTCTTTTTTCATTATGTTCACTCACTTTTTACCTTTTTATTATATGTATTTCTTTACTTTTCTATTTTTGTTTTATTTTGTTTATTTATTTAATTATTTTTATTTATTTATTCATTTACTTTTTCAAAAAATGCTGCAGAAAAAAATTGGTTCATTAAAATGTAATAATAGTAATAATAATAAGAAGAAGAAAAAGCAGAATATTCTACCTTAATTTTTGTAACCATTTTTGTCTTATTATTTTTTTTAATAACAAAATATATATATATTTAGAAAAATTAATTTTGTCTATTTTATTTGAGTTAAACCAAAACATGTGTTTTACATATGTATATTTCATCTCAAACTCGGCAGATTTTTGAACGATATGATTTTTAATTTCCTCTTATTTTTTGAGCGCAGTACGCTTTTTAATTTTTCTCGCGCCCCTTTAGAAAAACGAAACTACTGCAATGCTTAAGTATTACTGCGCTTGCTTTTTCAATTCCTACGGAGGAATTAACACCGGCCATCTGGAGTTCTCATGATTTTTTCATAAAATGAAAAAGTTCAATTTTGTTGTTCGAGACGACTTCTTAAAAGAGCAGATCTTTGATCGAAAAAAGATTATCTTCTTGTAAATCAGAGTATGTTTGTTTAAAGTATCCTGTTCTTAGAACAGGAGAAAGATTTGGGATTAAGAGCTAAATTCGAGAAATTGTACTTTTGATAGGATTAGGATTTCAAAATGATAAATTTTTTTAATAAAAAGATGCGAAACGTTTTTGCTGGAAGAAACTTTAATGCATTAAAAAACTTTGTGCAAAGTTATGTACGTAAATTACTTTATGTAGCTCTATGCTTATTTAAATGCTTTAATACATCTTTTAAGCATTTAAATTAAAAAAAGAAATATATATATATTTGCAACATCCACCTTAAAAAAATACTCACTATTTGTTTGTTTTTTCACATAACTATTCTTCCATGAATATTCATTTTTGTTCAAAGACTTATTTGCAAAACATTTTATACAATGATATAAAAACACGGATAGTTTTTTACAAATTGTTAAGTTGAAAATATGAAAATGCAGCGATTTATTGAATAACTATTGCATTAAAACGAAGTAATAGCTTAAAAACATGAACTGCATTTGGTTTATTGACGAAATTTAGTTTTTTTTCCCTACACATTTTGTAATGCTTAATTGATGTCTTACTAAATAAATAAAATTAATTACTCTTGAAGAAAGGACATAAATATCTAAATTTTCACTAACTACACAATCTTTTTTAATTTCTCTCTTTACCTCTCTCGCTCTCTTTTCCTCATCTTGTTTCTCTGGGGTTTATTTTCATTAATTTTGATGTCATTTTCAGAGAAATTATATTGATTTCATCAGGTGATCCACTTTTAGAAATTAGTGTCATATGTGTTTAATTTGAATCTATAAGTCTCAAAAATGTCTTTTTTTTTTTTTTTTTTGCGACAGCGCAGAAATTTCTTTCAGTATTTCAACAAAAGTAAGGTCTCAAAGATTTTTGACCTGTATTCGGCGAAAATAAAAAAAAAATCATACTTTTAGCCATTTGGAAAAAAAAGCAAAAACACACTCGATTTATTCTGTTTTGATTGAGTATTGCTTTAATGTACAGCATTCCGTTAAGGAAGCCCAGTGATGCAATTGATTAGAGTGCCAAGCTAATAATCTGAAGTTCGTGTGTTCAAATCCTCATGGGCCCGATAATTCTTCGGCATAACTACGAACCAAGTTTTCATAAATATACAATTTAAACTCATAGTTTGACCGTGAGCCACAGTTATATAATTTCTAAAACATTTATATATAAACTGATGGGTTCGATTCAACCTTTGCCAAAAAAAACGTCGTTTTAGATTGACAAACTTTTCTATTGCTGCGTTCTGATCCAAATTTCCCTATACCATGAACTTTAAAAGCATAAGGTATTTTAATACATTTTACAATTATAACTTCTACTCCAACTGAGTAGTACTTTTATCTACAATTCCCAATCATTTAGCATGATGCCTTAGGACTAACATTCGACTGTCACTATTAGCCACATGATAGGAGGCTGAACTGTACAGTACTTAAAAAAAAATATCGGCAGCTATAGCACCTTTGAAAATGGACGTATACTTTAAAAACAAAATAAATTAATATAAAATTGAAATAAGAATACCAATCCTCAAAAGTCCTTTAGAAAAAAACATTCGCAAAAGGAAAACGAAAAAGTAATGACACGACACAAAAAATTTATCGTTTGCAAAAATAATTATAGTACTAGAAATAATAAAACGAAAATAAGTGTCAATAAAATGCGAAAAGATGATTGTCAGTGAAATAAAATACAAAAATAGATAATAAAATAAAATAAAATATAAATAATGCAATTAATTATGTGATTCGCTGTCTACGAACAGAATCGGGGGAATAAATACTAACATTGCAGCATTGATATAAAAAATATTTTAAGTTAAACTAATTTTCAAATTTTCTAGGGGATTTTGTATTATTTTATCCGACAGTTCATATATATATTTTAAGTGTACTTTTAATTTTAATTATATCATTAAAATTTTAATTATATTATTAAAATTGTTTTCATTCATAATATTTACTACTCATACTCAATTATAAGAATTTTCCTCTGAAAAAAATAAATATATACATTTTTTAATCCCGCCTAAAACCGATGAAAAACATATTTTTCTTCTTTGATATTCTTTACAAAAAATAACAACTTTTAATTTCTGGCTTTTGGTGTTTTTTCATCAAGCCGCTAAAACATGAATATCGTCTCCAAGGAAAATAACACCCCCACCGCTGATTCTAACCTCTTATTGACACTACTCTCATTTCAAAATTCTAAGTCTCAATGCAAATCATTTCTCAAAGAAAAGTATAGGTACATAATATGCTATTTGTTATGGGTGCGATTTTTTTTCTTCGATTCAAACAACTCATTTAATTTTACATTTTTTTTTTCAAAAAACCTCATCCTCATTATCATATGAGAGAACATAAAAACTCGAATTACTGTTAGCGTCCCACTCGGCGCCGAGTTAAAAATTCGTATATTTTCTCTTTTGAGACGCTGCGTCGAAAACAAGCCGTTTTATTGACACTGATTTGCATAAGGAGTGAAAGATATGTATGTTGATGATGTTTTTCACACTCCTCCCGTTTTCATGCCCTTTGCGAGGAATGGATTGGAGTCGGGGGTTGGCCACAAGTGGAGGTTTGGCGTTTTCAAAACGGAAAACCGAAACTGAAATCGAAAACTTTCGCTGAAGAAACAAGTTATCCTCAAAAAAGACTAATCAATGCTAAAATTCTATGTTTGAATACTTTTTTTACACATCTTTTAATTATTTTTAGTTTTCTACACTGTAAAAAATAAATGCTATTTTTACAGCATAATACAGCTAATTTACAGTAATAAACTGTAAAATTACTATTTTTACAGTAATAAACTACACTGCAAAAAATGAACTGTTGGTTTTACAATATAATACTAGCAGCCGAGATTCCAATTTCAAACTGTAAGATGCACAGTAATAAACTGTAAACTAGCAATTTTAGTTTCTTACTGTAAAGTTGGAAATTTTACAGTTTATTGCCGTAAAATTTATCTGTATTATACAGAAAAAATAAATATTGCAGCAGAGGTTCCAGTTTAAAACTGCAAAATGGACGGTAATAAACTGTCAAATTAGCAATTTTACAGTTTCTCACTGTAAAATTAGCAATTTTACAGTTTATCACTGTAAAATTAGCAATTCTACAGTTTAGTACTGTAAAGTTGGCTTTTTTTGCAGTTTATTACTATAAAAGTAGCTGTATTATACTGTAAAAACAACATTCATTTTTTGCAGTGTCTATGATGGCTAATTTTACAATTTATTACTTCACATTTTACAGTTTTAAACTGGAGCCTATGCTACAAGTATTATACTGTAAAAACAACAGTTTACTTTTTGCAGTGTACTCAAAAAAGTAAAAAATTCAAAAATTCGATATTTGAATCCCGTTTTAAACATCTTTCAATTATTTTCAGCTAAAAGCTTTCCATTAATTCAACTAATTAAAACTTGTGCACTTTTAGAGTTATGAGAAACGAAATTCAATTTTTACTAAAAGGACAATGTTCTTTCTATTACCCTTTGTTACTTATTTATTTGTTTAGTTATTTATTTTAATAAAAATTTTCTTAAATTGCTGTTGATAATTGTTATAAAATGTCGGATGATCTTTAAACTAATGAAATTAACCAAACTATTCATTAAAAATGTTTATACTCATGACAATAGAATGGACAAGTAACAAAATAGACCAATACTCTTTACTTTGAAATTACGCATTCCATTTATTTTATGTAGATTTAACATTTACTTTGCTTTTTTTCTTATCCTGTAGGTTGAAAAGTTGCTACCTATTTTTATTCTCAATTACTTACTAAAATTAAATGAAGTAGACAATGAATTTGATGAGCAGAAATGTACAATATGTTTTGTTAATGACGCTAAAAGCAATATGTGACTACTTTTTTCAGTTGGTTGAGCTTACTGTACTTCATCAAGAAAACTAACTTATGATTTGTCTGAATTTAAAAAAGTCATGTTTTTGATCTTATTTAAATTTTACTTCTTGTTTGAAACGTGTGGGAGCTATTTTTTTTTATTTTTTTTTAAGAGATTGTGGTTTAAATGTGGTTTCTGCTTTTTTTTAGACAAAATTCATGAGTTTAATCTAGAAACAACAAATGCTTCCACGGTATATTTTCAAAAAGTTAGGAACATGCTGAAAAACATCTTGCACCTGTAATAGTTATCCTTTTTTTGTTCTATAAAATTAACGTCTAGTGTTTTTTAAGGGAGTTCAAGGCACCATAAGTTCGTTAAAACCACAAAATTTTCTAATTCTACATCGCAAACTAAAGCCTCATATTTTTTTAATAAATTGCTTTTGTTTTGCTATGTTACCAAGTTTTAGCAATTATTAGAATTAGTTTAATGAAGTAACATTTTGTGTGTGATGTTTCGAGAGAAAAGAAAACCAATCCTTTCCCATTTTGAAATTAACATCGAGGGCCCGTGGAACTGTACCTAAAGGCAAGCCGGAGTAATTTGAATATTCTTCCGAATGTTCTTCGAACAGAAGTTAAACAAATGGAACAAAACGAAGCATGAATTGACGATTTTCATATAAATGGGGTTTTATTTTTAAAACACATCGCAGTCTCTATTTCTAAGAACTTTTTTTTTTTCGATCGAATTTCTAATTCTTTCCTTGTAGAAAAGTGAATTTGAACACGTCTGGTTCTTGTTATGTGATCTTTTAACTCTTGTTTTCTTTTGACTTTATTTGTTTGGCTAATGAATTCTAATTTTTTTTACAGATTTTCTGTTTGCCGATGTGTTTGTTCTCATGAAAAGAGTATGTCGCATTGAATTTTATTCACTAGAGTCAATATATGTCTGAGATATTGAAAGTAATATTTTTTCATTCATTTCTGGTCTAATATGCAAAATAGTAAAAGCATTTCTTTTTTGCTGCTTTCAGATATCTGAAAGATAAAATTTCATTAGCTTGTTACATTTGTTTTTATCTTTTGCACGAAATCTATCTTTCATTTTTCAGTAAACAAACAAAAACTAAAGAGATTTTATTTTCTTTTTTCGTTAATAATTAATAGATCTGGTGCAAGCAGTGTCAATAAAATGCAGGAGAACTGGGCTTAAGAGAAATGGGGAAATAAATAAATGGAATTTATAAAACTGATATGTTAATTTCTATCTTTTCGATGATGAATAAATAATCAGTTTTTGTTCATTCAAATACTTTAGAGAAATAAAGAGTAGGAAACTACAGTGGGAGTTTGAAACAAATAAGTTCGATAATTTACATTGAGAAACAAACAACATTATCTCCGTATGAAGCTGAAGAAGTTCATTAGTGGTTTCTCATTTATCATCATATTTTCAAAGTGTCTAAGAAAGTTCTTGACACATTAGTAACAAAAGAAAAAAAAATGCAGTCGTGGAATCGGCCGACAAAAGGTATACTTTTACTAAGAGTTATTGAATAACAAGCTAATGGCATTGGAGGTATATATTAAAACAATAAATGGAATTGAATTTCATTTCATACAGTGAAATTTATCATTTATTGTATTCTACACGATTTTTTTCGTAACACTTAAGGAGAAATAGCATTTTGCATTCATGTAACTCTTCGTAGGTATGGGAAAGGGGGGGGGGGGGCAAAATTAAATAGCAGGGCAAAGTGAGGTGAGATATTTACTCTGTATTTAGCGCCACCTGTTGTTTCAACTATGAAGCATCACATGTTGCCCATTTCATTTACGAAACAGTTATCTCTGAAAATCAAAGCTAATAATAATACAAGCCATTTTCAAAAGTTGATACTCATATCGCAATATTTGTTAAGAGTCAAAAATTATTTTGTATCAAAAGTGATTCAATTCTTGGTGTTAAGGTTTCAAATATTAGCTGAGACATAGTAATATTCGGAGTAATATTTATATATTTAATATTAAATTTATTTTTAGTTTAAATGTTTTGGGCAACAAGTCAAGAGAATACAGGGCAAATGTGGATAGGGCAAGTGAAATTGTTCTATTCCGTCGCTTATTCCATTATCTATTAAATAACTTAAGTATTCATGTATTATTTAATTCATTTATATTCCTTTGTTTAATAATTCACTTAATTATTCATTCATTCTCTTATTTTTTTATTCATTCAGTTTTTTGCACTCATATTTATAATTTCTCCTATTTTCATCAATTAATTAATGTAGTCTCCAAGATGCGATTTTGAATCTAGTTTTCTATGACATTGAAGGTGCTGTTCAGGGATTATGTGTAGAGGAGCATATTGGAGATAGTGACCACAACAGTATTAGGTTCGGGACTAAGTTTGATATTCACAAAGATAAAAATTTTAGGTTCGTGCCCAATTTCGGATATACAACTTTGGCAGAATTTCAAAGCGATTTTTTCATCCGGACTGGACAACAGTAAGATAAATCTGCAGTGGACAGAGTTCAACAAAAAACTTGCAAAAAGTATGGTTCAAATTCAATTCTATTTCAATTTTACGATTTATTTTAATTGCTCCAGTCTTTTGTTTTCATTTTGCCTGCTACTGTACTCCGATTTTTTTTGTCAAGTAAAATATTTTTAATTAAATAAATAAATCTTTACCTCAGCTTGAACAAAAGATAATCTGATGCCCCGGCGTATATAAAATACATAGCATTTATGACGAAAGCAGCATATCTAACAGAAAACAATTTTAAAAATTCAGCATGAGCAGTAAAAGGTATCAAATACTCTCTCCCCACATTTTGTCATAATAAATCACTTCGAACAAAACCTAACGACGATGCATAATGTCCCTAAATAAAATAAAGCTGATGAAAACAGCTTTTCCATCAAATGGAAACTTCCAAACATTTCCATCTTTGCCGAGTTTACTCCTCCATTGCTCATCCTCACAAAAGACCCTCTCCTGCACCAAATGTCCTTAAAACCCCGCCAAACAATCCCCATGTTTTAAAATTCATAATCATTCTCATCATTCGCAATGAAAACTTTTCTTATCTCTGCCCAACAACGTTATTACGACGCTACTAGGTGGATATTGTCTTCAGTCGATAAAGGCAGGAGTTGGGGAGTTTTACAACACTCTTCCTGCACACTCGTAAAATTAAACCAAACAACATGAAGTCCTGGCTGTGCCCCATAGAGCACCAGGAATTCGAATCCGGTCCGTGTTTTATGAGGAACCGTTCGTTCCTCCCTTTCGGAAGGGTTCTCGGACACTAAACGCCTCATCAAGATTCAAAACGAATTAATTTGCTGAGGATTCGATCGTTTCCTTTAGGGCCTGAATAATCACATCTTTGGGATCACCTCGGCAGAAATACGTGCGACAGTGCCTCTGACGACTGCCATTCGAATGATTGCAGAAAGGGGGTTTTCCGAACATTGCAATCTGTGCATGTTGGAGGGATTGGTGAAAATCGACAACCACTCAGTTGTAAATCATGGTAGAGTAGACCTACCTAATAGAGTTATTATTTTTTTTAAAAAAAGAAGTTACAAAGGTTTTTTTTAGATGAATTAGCTGCAGTAACTTGTGTGCAGTAACTTGTGTGTTCAATACATTTCCACACTGCAAATATTCAGACACTTTTTGAACACATGTCTTCTTTTTTAAAAACATTTGAAGCACACTTTTCGCAAGTTTTCAAAACACTACTGAGAACACTTTTTAGAATCCTTATTTGGTTCAGCATACTTTTGAATTCTTTTAGGAACGTATGTATCTGTTCTCAAATGTATAATCCGATGTTTGAATTTGACAAATATCCACATGTAGAATATATTCAAAGCACATCTGGATGCACTTTCTTTTGAACAGAGCATATTTGGAACACATTTTAGTGCACAGTGGGAAACGTTTGAACACTTTTTTTGAACTAAAGCGTTCGGACGTGTTTCCAACTTGCACCGGAATTTAGCACAGGGAAAACACAAAACTGTTACAAACTGTTGTTTGTCCATTGTTTTTTTCTGATCTTTAACAGGGTTGTTTCACTTTTTTTCACTTTAAACCTTAAAAGACTCGATGCAAGCCGTAAAAGTTCACCAGATTTATAAAAAAAAAAAATGGTTACATATATCGTTACTAGGGTAGGATGTCTTGAACAAGTCGCGTGATGATTCACTTGGATGTAGAATCTTGAAGTCGTTCAATAACGGAAAAAATATGGAGATTCGATTGAAATTGAGTATCCTTAAAACAGCCAAGCCAAACCTTATTTGGTTGAACTCACGGCCGTAACCAAATTTTTGTTTCAGGGAGAGTTTTACCAAACATATTTTTTGTGAAACCTTATGATCAATAAAATTTGATTTCGTACTCTATATTCTATTGCTTTTTGCTGCAATAGATTAGTGCACCTACCGACTACCGTAGAATGGCTGCCAGGGTCTTGCTACAATAGATGCTTAAAGGCCATTAAAAAGAAATGTAAAAAAAAAAGGACATTTTCAATGAAGGAAAAAATCTGATGAGTACACTTCATAACTTCGCCCCTGTTAAATATTCGATGAGTTTTCACACTTCTCAAAAGGACAGATGCGTTTACTCATATACCCGCATTCAAAGATGTATTTATAAAATTTCTATTTCATGGCACTAATAAAATGTGTTAAATACAGAGCTTGTCACTTTTAAATTTAAAGAATTTCGGTGTTTTTGTTAGTGGTATTCAAACTTCGAAGGAATAAGGTGTATTGTTTTCTAAGAAGTGATGTTTGCAATAACTACAGTAAAAATAAATACTGCAGACAAAACACTTAATTTGTGCAATTATTCAATAATAATAAGTCCATTTTTCAAATGAAATTGAAAAATAAGCAAGAAAATTAAAAATAAAATAATAATAATAACTTTTTCAGCAAAAAAGTGTATATGAGAAGCATTTTTTAGAGTAGTTTTAAAAATTTTCGGATCGAGCTTGAACCCTAAAAACCCACCCCTTAAATGCGGCCCTGGTTGAACTTCCCTTTTGCGTCTTAAGGTTGTCACCAATGCTGTAGAAAATTAATACTTACAATTGAGAATTATGGCCCTATCACTTTGAACGCACTTCTTCTTAGTAGTAAAGTTTGATGGCTTAATAATTTCTAGCTTCAAAGGACATTCGATTTTATTTTTTTAACAATAAACGAAATAAGATTTTTTTAATTTCGAAAGAGAAGTACAGCAGCATCTGAAGCGCATTTATATCTTTAAAGTCGAGATGGACAGAAGCTTCGCTCCAGTCGAAGCATGAGTTGTGATTCGACCGCTTCGGTCAATAATTATTTTTGTTGTAAATTATCATTTTGCAATTATAATATCATAAAATATTATTCCTTAAGATATTCAAAATTATAAAATATAGTAAAACACATTAGAAAATTATATTTAATTAAATGATTGGGTGTATTGAACCCATAGAACCAGAAACTGTTCAATAATTAACAATATATTCTATTTAACTTAGAAACTTTTTTAATCTAATGGTATAAATAAATTAAAATGAAATTACGTTTAGTCAACGATTTTATGAACACTTTACTTACTTCAAATTAATCCACTAAAAGGCTCTTTAAACATTTTTAGTGAAGACACTTACAAAAAGGAAAAAAAAAGTCAGTTTTTATCATCTACAAGATCTGAATTTTTTTAAAAGTTTTTTTATAGAGTTATAATAAAAGGTATAAAATTTCAGCTTTGTTAAATTCATTAAATTTATTGGAAAGGGTACAAAGAAGGGCTACAAGGTTAGTAAATGGGTTTTCTAATTTAGACTATGATTCCAGACTTAGAATGCTTAATATGTATAGTCTTGAGCGAAGGAGAGCCAGAGGGGACATGATTCAGTTAGTTAAATTTATTAAAATGAATGATGTTACGGGGTTAGATTTTCGCACGGAAAGCAGGACAAGGGGTCATTGTTTTAA
>JAXGGA010020280.1:0-18561 GCA_038373865.1 Uloborus plumipes | reverse complement strand
CAATGCATTCTGGAAAAAATATGATCTGCACTCTTTTGGCCCTAAACTATGAAGTGGGGGGGGGGGGGTTGCAAAAAATATATTAGGTACGTCAATAATTGATATGAAAGTATTTATTTCTCTAATGTTACTTATTAGTACACTAGACCAGTGATTTGCGGCGAGTGTGCTCTTACGGGACGATTTTTCGCTTTACTTCAATGATATTCAGCTGCCGATATGTTTCATCTTCCGTAAATTTCCTCATGTACTTCAATATCAATTTCTTCATAACAAGAATAAAAACAGTTGAAGTACTGTTGTGGATAATACTGCGTTTAGTATTGGGTGCTGGCCCCTTCTTCTTTCAAAAATCGTATCCTTTGTTCCAATTTGAAAGAAGTTCAAAACTATCTCCTCTTTGTCAACTTACTATTTTCCCGCTTTAAATGTTATTGTTGATTTTTTTTTTTAAATTTCTTTCCGTACGTGTATTTTTTCTCGAAAAATTATTATTTTTTTAAAGTTCAATAAGTTTTCATAATTTTTGCAATGAAAAAGAACAGCGTTTGCAAGGGCATTACCAGTAATCTTTACTTTCAACTTCTCAAAATTAAAACAATTTTATCATTATCATGACCTTCTAAATAGTTAATAGATAATTGTAGCTTCCTGCACACTCTGACTGCGGGAGTATTTTTTATATATAGAATAAAATATTTCACTTGTCATTTTTTTATTGCGTCCGAACATTGACCTAGTTTCAAACCAATCATAGTGCTCAAAACCAACCGATCAAAATGCGCAGGTTTCAGTCCCAGGGAATAGGCTAGGACTCCCCCCCCCCCCACCATTTTTAATTTTTCAAGAGGGGGGAGGGTGCATGCTGAATACAAATTTTATCTGAGAGTAACAAAAAGCAACACAGAACTATATCTAAAAACAAATTCTTCAAAGTTGGAGGAGGAGGGGGGGGGATCCCCCCCCCCCAACTCCTCTTCTGCTGAATTACTGCCTATTTATCCCATTTCAGAAATTCTTAGGTGAGGAAGAAATATATTACAATTGCTTACAAGAAAATGTACGATTTTAGTCATTTGTGCTTCAATATTTCTTGAGGGTCATATTGACCCCTACCGCGGTTCTAGGTATAAGTGCTAATAACTGAAAAAATAATAATGCCACAAGTTTTTCAGTCTGGAAGAACTTTCTTCTCCTCAAATAATTAAAAGTCATAAAAGGATTTGTTTCCTCGATTTATACTTTTCGCGTGGTGGTGAATTGAACTTCGCTTTGGGTCAAATTGACCCCTTCCGCGGTTGGCGGGCGGGACTGTTGGTTGTTTTCTCGGCGAAACAGGCATGTTAGCATGCTATCGATAAGGTATTACACCCCTATGAATTTAATAATACTTTCATACACTGTAAACAAATTTCCTAAAATTTTACGGTAAAAGTTACTGGCATCCATGTTGCCAGTAACTTTTACCGTAAAATGCTTTTTTATTGTAAAATTTTACGGAAGAGAAAACGCGAATTAAAAAGCACTAGATACGAATGACAAGGATCAAACCCAGTACCTAATTTTTACACACTGCTTTACTATCCACGGTACCAAATGAGACACATCAGGAGAGCGGAAATAGGATGTCATCTGCATCGCATAATTAGTCATGTGGGGATTAATTGGCGCTGCAACCGCATTTTTTTATCGGTACAATTTGCTGTAAAATTTTTCTGTACTGTAAACGCTACATTTTACAGTAACACTTATCATAAAAGCTTGCTGAATTTTTAACAATGTAACTGTTATTTCGATACCATTTCATATCCATTTTCAGATACTATACGATATTTTTTTCCCTGTTTTAACAAAAACTATGCTATTAGCTTATGAGTAAGCTATGCTATTAGTTTACAAGTTCATCAGTGTTTTACAAAAGTACAACTGAAACGAGAGCACTCTGAAATAGAGTCGCAAAGCTTATTGTTTAAGGAGTAAGTAAAGCTAACATGGAGGAGATGAGATCTCAGACAGTAGCAAGTTGTCAGTCGTCTTCTAAACAATGCGAAAGCAACTTTTCTTAGATGTAATACACCACCAACTCGGCTGTTTCGATTCATGGATTGCAGTTTCGTGCTTATTATGCACTCATCAGCATGGAATACGAAAGTAGCCGAGTTGGAGGCAAAAATCCTCTAGGCAGAGCTCTGGTATAAAGCACTGAGTAACCGCCACTAAGCAAGGGCTAAGGCAGAAACATGCAATACAAGCCAACTCGGCTATTTCGATTCATAGACTGAAGTTTCGTGCTTATTGTGCACTCATCAGCATGGAATACGAAAGTAGCCGAGTTGAAGGCAAAAATCCTTTTATAGAGCAAAGAGAGCCAAAAAAAAAAAAAAACTGGTAGCTAATGTGAAATTAGAATACCAGCGAGCGACCCTGCCTTAGCCCTTGCTTAGAAGCGGTTACTCATTGTTTCATACCCGAAATCTGCCTTAAAATTTACGAGTTGTACCATACCAAGTGCGGTCGCTCGCTGGTATTCTAATTTCATATTACGTACCAGTTTTTTTTGAGGGGGGGGGGGGCTCTCTTTGCACTATAAGAGGATTTTTGCCTCCAACTAGGCTACTTTCGTATTCCATGCTGATGAGTGCATAATAAGCCCAAAACTGCAGTCCATGAATCGAAATAGTCGAGTTGGCGGTGTATTGCATATTCCTGCTTTAGTCTTTGCTTAGGGGCGGTTACTCACTCTTTTTCTTAGATGTTTGAAAACGCAATTTCTAATCATATCCCTTTTCTTAAGATGTCTTCGTTGCCGCTTATCTAAAGTTGTGTTAAAAAGTCGTACTTGTCACAAACATTAAATAATAAAATGATTATTTCCTCAAAACCGCCAAAGTAATCGCTTACATATTTAAAACGTTTTTTTGGAAACATTCCTTAACGAAAAACATTGCACTTCGCTTTAATATTATAAAATATTTTTAAAAAAGCCTTTTTCATTTTTCAGATTAAGAAAATATCATACTTCAAATTTAGTTTTTTCTTGAGAATTGTAATTGAAATAGGTCGGGCTTGAATTAAAGAAAAACTCATGTCCAAAGAAATATTATTACACGTAAGAATGCAGTGCCTGTTTTGATATGCTTTTTTTTTTTTTTTTTGTAAATAAAAAAACAATTAAATTAATTTCAAAACTCAGATTCATTTCAACTTAATGCTAATTTTTAAACAGCTATATTGTTGCTAAATTATCTTTCTGGATGTTCAATAAGCATATCGTTTAAAAATATTTTACGCGGTTGCTTTGGAGCTACCTATCAGCTCATAGATCATGCTGGCAAGACATTTCATGCCAAGCACCTTCGATAAAGTTAATCTCAAGTGCTTAAAATGAGAGCAATAATTGTACTTGTATGTTATTTTTCAATAATCCAGAGATAAATAATTGCTTTTGAACGTATCCTAAAAAAAAATATTTTTTAATTTAAGTGATATGCAATGCTTTGCAAGAGAAACAGAGAATAAGTTCGGATAAAATAAATACAGGAATAACCAAAACAACTTCATAAACATTACTGTTTGTGATTGAGTGGTTGAAAGGAAAAAAAAGGAGCAAGTCTAGACTGCTAAGCTGAAAAAGTTTCAAAAATATTTCAGTTAAATAGATATATCCACTTAAAACGACTTGTAGTGAAATATGTTTCTGTAATACCAAAGATCAAAATCATTAATATTTAGAAAACTGTATGAAGTTAAAAATACCACAAAACTTTTAAGAATACGCATTTTTATCTTGGGCATTATTATTGCAGTGCTTTCAAGTCATGATGTCATTTTATATAATGCATTATTTTTGTTTAATGCGTAAACTTTCTCTCTTAAACCGCAATTCAATAGAAAATGACTTCAGTTTTGGTTTATAAAATGTGGTATTCTTCATTCGGTAATTTATTATATATTTGTACTATACACATTGCCTTATCACCTTTTTTTGTATGAGTACAAAGGAAGCTGTATCAAGCTTAAAGCTGCCCTCTTTTGGCAAGGTTTTAACATCAGTTTTCTACTTTACACTTCACAAACTAAATAGCCTATAATATACATAGCGCGTTATATAATCTTATAATTTTGAAATATCTGATTGAAAGCTACACTGCAAAAAATGAGCTGTTGCTTTTACGGTACAATACTGGCAGCCGAGGTTAATATTTAAAACTGAAATGCGCAGTAATAAACCGTAAAACAAGCAATTTCATAGTTGCTTACTGTAAACATAAAAATTTTACAATTTATTGCCATGATATTTTGCTGCATTATACTGTAGAAACAACAGTATAATCCTGGCAGCCGAGGTTCCAGTTTAAAACTAAAAATTTACTGTAATAAATTGTAAAATTAGTAATTTTACAGCTTATGACTGTAAAATTGACAATTTCATAGTTTATTACTGTAAAATTTACACTTTTAGTTTGTTACTGTAAAATTAGCAATTTTACAGTTTATTACTGTAAAATGAGCAATTTTGACATATTATTACTATAAAATTAGCTGTATTATACTGTAAAAAGAACATTCATTTTTTACAGTGTACTCTTAAAATTGATTTGAAATTGTTGAAATATCTCGTATGTAAGAATAATTTTACTGATCTTGTAATTTTATGAAGAAAATAGCAATCTTTTAAACACTTAAAATTTTTTTTGATGCAATTTCAAATTACATCAGTTTTGTAAAAATATTTTTCTCTGCAATATATTTCCGACTAGGTTCAAAGTTACCTCAAGTTACAGAATAATTCATTTTATGTAGTTTTATAATTTGTGTTTCTCACTTTAGAAACCTATACAATAATCTTAGAATTATTATTCAGTTTTATGTTAGTAGGCGAAATAACTTTTTAAACATATAAGTAGGCAGTTTAAAATAGAAAACTTCGTGGAACAAAGTTACTCTTTTAGTTTCATGTTTTTTCCCTTTATTTAACAAGAAATCTACTTAACGTTTCTCTGATTGAAAACGAAAAGGAAATACCACATAACATAAATATTCATACTTCTGAAGTTACTTAACTTTCAAACTAAACAAAATAAACAGTAAAAAAGTCCTGCTTCCCATAACAATGAAAGCGAATGCAAATCTCTTCAAAACTATGAAGATTCTTTCATCAAAAAGCGACTCTTTTCAACATAAAAATTGACAATTCAAGAACAAACTACCGAAGTGCATTTGCATAAATTAGCCGTTTCTCATGCGCTTCAGAATCTTGCTTGACATGTATGTCTTCTTTTCTTGCAAATTCTATGCGTCTCAGACTTCGAGGCTTCTATTCGGAAATTTTAAACTTCATTAAATCCATTTGTAGTCACTGGACTGGGAATTCGTTGAAATTGCTACTTTTTAAGGAAGCTTTGTCTTTTTGTAGTTAAAATAATTTTCATAATTTTGCGCTAGTTGCACTTTGAAAAGAAAAAAAAACAGTTTTCTTTTGCTAATTATATTTAAATTTAAACATCGAAACTTATTTCATATTGATCGGTGATCACAAAGAATATTGCACTGCCTCCTAGTGAGTGGAAGATGAACCAAATAGAGAAACATTAAGCTTATGGGCTCATTTAGTAGAAGAAAAGTGTGCTGGTTGTGGACGTTTTGTTTTTAGTTGCAACGCAAAAGCAAACAGGCTCTAAATCTACAATTATGTTTCATTTGCCAATTTTCAATAGTATATTTGATTTAAGATTGTAACTGCGAAGAATGTTCTTAATGTATGAACAATTAACAATTTGTTTAGAGATACTCCGATATTGGAGTTTTAAAGAATAGTTAAAAGCTTAATATAATATTTTCTTCAGTTATGAAATAGTTATTTTGAGCTTATATAATGAAGAAATACATTATATTTATCTTTTGATATAAAAAAAAACATCATGTTTTAAGAAAGGAATTGTCAATTGTTGTAAAAATTGTTTTAATTATAGCTTATCTTCTTTCTTTATTCATTTATTTTAAAGCGAAACATTTTTTTCCGAAATGCTTTTTAAGATTAATAGAATCAATATTAATCTACTTAGAAAAATTACATTTAACGCTGCTAATACTTACGTTGTTGGAAAAATTGAAACGATAATAGAGATTAATTTTCTGCACTGTATATGCTTTGTTTTAAGCCTCATTAATTAAACATTAACTTCATCAACATTTGTAAATGTCAGTCTCCTTTAGACGTAAAACTATTTTGTTTTCGTAAGGCTTTTGTTTTTTCGATGTAGTTTAATCAGATGAAAATTAATTATTTATTGAGGAAGAACTTTCACTTAGCATTTTTTTTTGTGTAAAACAAATGCGTTCTTAGAGTACATCATTACTTTTTGTTACTATAAAGGTTAAACAGAAAAGCAATTTGATATCATTACTCTATTCATCGAATTAAATAGTTAATTTAAATACTCATTATGATTAAAGAATAGTATTATAGAATGTGAACTGCACTGTGGTTTTCCCGGAGGACAGTTTTACTCAGCGCGTTATGTCGCATACCCTACATAAGTACAATATGAAGGGATCCATTTTCACTTTCAATTCACCTGTTATCTCTCCGTGGTCAATATAAGGTGACTAAATTAATTGACTAAATTAATTATCAAGTGGCAAAATCATTTGGTCAAGTGACTAAATTAATTGACTAGTCAAATAAATGTAACTAAACTAATTAGTTTCTTTGATCAACAACCTTGAGTTTCCTTGAGTATTGCATGCCAAAATAAGAATCGAACTGCACGACTAGGTATCTCAAATATTTATTAGGGGGGGGGATACTATTAAAATATCAAGCGCAGAGACTAAAGAATTTCACATTTTTCTTTGCGTGGATTATTTTTGGAAGCATTGATAAAAACGTATGAAGAATAGGTGCAATAAAGTTCGTAAAATATCTCACACAAAATATTTCAAAAAGCTAACATTTATTCATGATGTAACAAACTACTAGAAAAACACCACTCATTCATTATTTTTATGGCGATGGTAAAAAATAGAAGATCTGTGAAAACAAATTAAAGAAATTTATGACCATGAGTTTTTGGTTTCTGGGTCATTAAATAAAATCTTACTGTAGCAACCGATCTTGGAAAAGAAAGCATTTTAAAGTAACATTAAAGAAAATCCCTAGCGGAAGATATATCTTTCACGTTTTTACTTAATGGATTTTATCTGGTCATTTTTAACTCACATTCTAAGAAACATCTGAAATCAATAATTTCTTATGAATTATTAAAGTATTCATAAAAAGTTTTACGCCTTAAATTTTGAATATAAATGTAATATTCAATTAACTATTAGTAAGTTTAACTCGATGCATCTTGCTCCTTTTCTTTGAATATAGAGCTAAATAAAAAATTAAAAAATAAATAAAAAAACAGGTGTTACTTTTAAAAAGAAAACAAAAGAATTTAAAACGGCTGACCAATGGGACATGTGCTTTATCTAATTGTAAAAAGGTCGATGGGGGTGAAGAAAAAAAGTGTGTGGCTAAAACAAAATATTACGCAATGCTATTTTGATTTATTTAATTTATCAAAGCATGGATATATGAATGTTTATATTGCTCTAAAAATATAAAAGCTTAAATTAAATCTAGCTATGAAACTATCCGGATCAATAATAGTTCAAAGTAATTGTCGCGTTTGTACCTTTTACATTAAAAAAAGAAAAGAAATTACTTTAAAATTTCTGTATATTACCAACAAAGCATGTATGCAATCTGGAAATATTAACGAAACTACATCTGTTAGAAAACGATTTTAAAGCTTAAACGCCTTCTTTATTGGGCTAATAATAAAATTAATAAATATTATCTTCAAACGCTGATGGTTTTACTTGAAAACTTACTGTGCTACTCAAATCCAAAGACATGCAAAATAATTTTCAGATAAATATTTAAAATTCATATTTTTGTGATTTCATTTTCTTTGAATCATTGATGTTAAGATAAGAACCAAATTCATGATTAGCTGAGCATTATTTGGAGCATAATTACTAGTTTTTTTTTTTTTTTCAATTTAATACTAACACTTCTGAACCAGCAGAATTTTTTTTAGTACAATCAGAATTTTTTTACTACAATTAGCTAGGTCTGTAAAATTGCAGTTTTTCTTTTTCTTCATTTGTTAAAACGAAGCATCTGATAAATCAAAAACCAGATAAGAACCAGCCAGATGTGCCTTTGGCATCCGGGATACAACACTTAAAATACAATTAGTAATTGTCATTTATAATGTACAATTTTTCTTCCGCTGTTAATGATCGTTGTTCTTTTTCGTCGTTTGTTAAAAAAATTACATTTTCGCTATCAATCAAAAAACTCTATTGTTCTTACGTGTAGATAGGACTGAATGTTTTTTTCATCAATGCAAAAAAATAAAAGAAAGGAAACAAAAATTATAACAAAAAGGAAAAAATATATTGTCTATATCTAAGTACATTTCTAAATATGTTCATTTCGTTAATAACATGTGAAATGATTTCTGTTGTGTTTAAAAAACGATGATTCAGATTATAATGAAGAGGAACGAAGTAAATCTCAAATGAACAAAAGTTAAATTGTTTCTCAAACAAATTAACTGTGACAGGAAATCAAGATTAATAGAACAAAAAATTAACTGTGACAAGAAATCCAGATTAACAGAACAAAAAATTAACTTCAATTTACCGATTAGAAAAGCAATATCTTCTACTTTTAACAGCAGAACCGCTGTTCCCTATCTAGTAATGAAATCTACTCGATTTAAAGCAGGGTAGGTACGGCTTCCGTTTTTACGAGCACCATTAAGGTGTAAGACCGTTTTAGCTCAACACATTTTTAGAGTAGGCATCCGATCATAACACACTTTCATACACATAAAGGACAACAAGAGAGATAGAAAGTACGTCCATACCCGAGCCGGGACTCGAACCCGGGGTTCGAGCATCACGAAGTTCATTCTTTACTAGTTCAACTTCATGAAGTATCACATTGTTTGAAATTTGAAAATATCATTGCAGTATAATAAGCATAGTCTCATAAGCAAGTAACTTTTAATAATTTACTGTTGCAATTGTTTGATTTTTTAACTAAGTTATTAACCCAGTAATGCCTAGCTTCTCTTTTTAGGGATGGTCCAAAAAATGTGTCTGAATTTCTCACAAATGAACATTTCAACCAAATAATAGTGTTCAATTAGTACCTTGGTATTGTTTCAATTCGTTATTAACAGATTGCAGCACATAACCGTTGTAAAGAGTGTTCTGTAGCAGTTTTAATATGAGCTTTATCAAAAATGACATCGCTCACAATCTCAAGAAGAAAAGCTAAGTTTTCAAAATTATTCCCAGCTGCCCAGTTTATGTTAATTGCTGATTTTATTTCCTCTTTTAAATGTCTTTTTAAGTATTATATCGTAGGCAGAAAAAAAATAGTAAAAAAAGGAAGTACCTTCTGGGGTCTACCGTAACTTTTAAGGGACGATTTTTCTTTCCTTAATAAAAAAAATATTTTTTACATAATATTTTTTTTATTATTTTTCCTGTCCATTAAACACTGTTTGTAACCAGTGTACAAAATATCTTTGAAAAAAAAATGTCAGGCATTAATGGGTTAATATCTAAATTTAGAGTTCTCATAAGTAGGCAAAATTGAATGCAATCTAGTATAAAGTTAATTCCGACTCTATATTAAATTTGATAATATTTCAAAATAAGAGCTTCACATTTCTCAACTATTTCATGAAACTCCAAACTTATTTAATTTAAGATATTGATAAATATATTTAAAATTTGAATCCTTAAAAAAAACAATTATTTTTTACATAATGTTTTTTTTTGTTATTTTTCCTGTCCATTAAACACCGTTTGTAACCAGTATACAAAATATCTTTGGAAAAAAAATGTCAGGCATTAATGCGTTAAGTTATAAGTTTTTGACTACAATCATAAAATACATGTGTCAATAATGCAGAAAGTAGAGAATCCAAGTGTTTAAAATGTTCATGTCAAATCTTTTTGCAATCATTGTTTTAAACCTTAAATAATTGCGCTTAAGCTTTTAAATATCAGTATAAGTTGTCAATTTATTGGATTCCTGGACATGCTTTGGGTACGAATATTTTTTTGTTACTGAAAAATGTAATACTGCTGCAATCATTACGAAGTTAGATTATACTCTGAACTTTCTACATAAATGTTTGATTTTCCACTACTGTTAATGATATATTGAAGCTAATTAACTGTAGGGATGCATTACTACATAAAACCTAACCAAATGCAATAAATATTTTGCCAATATAGGAATCGATATTTGCTTCTGCGTAACCACAATTAAGCTGGAATATGTGCTTTAATATTGAATGATTTTTACTCAAAAGTGCACCAGCTGCCAAAATGCTTTAAAAATTTTAGAAAATAATTATTTTTTGAGTGCAATTATTTCACGCAAAATGTCAGTATCTATATAAAAACCAAAATAAAATGAAAGGAAATGTTAATGAAGGCAAAAAATCGAAAACCAATAATTACTTCTTAATTGCCATTCCTGACACAGAAGAAAGCGCCATTTTTTTCTCTCCCAAAATAGTTTTGTAACACCTAATGGCTACCTTAATTAGTCATATCAGCAAAAACATTCGCTGCGCAGATTATTAATAAAAGCTTTTCGAGCAATTTTAAGGTAAGCAAAACTGACATAATATATTTTTTCCCGAACTTTTTCTACCGTTTCGTATTCTGTTAATTATACTATGTAATCGGCTTAACTTTTTGCAATATGTGGAAGCTCTTTTTCTTCTTGGTTGAACTCTTTGACGTTATTTTATTTGAATATTGCATATTGGAAAAAAACATCGAATAAAAACTATTAAACTATCGCATTCAGTAGTTAAATACTAGCTTTAAACAGGATATTCTTGCAACTAAACCAACTAATTTTTCTGTTTACCAAAACCTATTTTATAACATACGATATGTATTCTTGAAGTTGACGTAAGCTGAAAAGTATTACAAGTACATCTTTTGGATGTTTGAAACTTATTTCTGAAATATCATATTCCCCGCTTATGCTGAAGCTTTCAGGTTTTGGAAAGCTAGCTTACACAGAACATTTCTTTTAGCAACACAAAATTTCAAATCTAAATAAAGATGGAAGAAACGCACGAGAATAAATTAATGAAAAATAATGAGACTGTTATTTTTTTAAGCTTGTACGTGAAAGTTTTTTTAAGTTGTTTGTTATAAAAAAAAAAAAAAAAAAAAAAAAAACTACTTTCGTGACTTTTATGGGATAAAGGTCTTAACTAGTAAACAATGAAAATATTTGATATTGCCACCCTCATGTTACAATGAGCTTCAAAAAGGAATAATCCTTTATTATTCATTCAATGCTTACTTCTGATAGCACTTTGCTTGACATCTTATATTATTTCCTGAGGCACAACGAGCAATCAGGCTAGCAGAAAAACTATTCTTATGAGACACCCCTTTTAACTAATCTATATACATAAAAGACTACTTTTGTAAGCGTATGTCCGGGTTAAACCTCAAAACTACTGAACCGATTTTAACCATTTTTTCACCGTAGATAGGTGCAGTAACAGGGAGTAGGATGAGCTATAATTTATTTCTAAAAAGCTTAGTTTAAAAAAGTTATAATGGAAAATAGTAAATTTCATATAGTTTCCCCATTAAATGATTAAATTTTCAGTCTATTGTTGCAAAAATTTGTTGCAAGGTAACAACAATATTAATGGTGATCATAATGAAAATGTGAACCAAGGCTTCTCTGAAGTAAGTATGAAATTTATTGCTTTCTTAGGATTTTTAGAATCATCTGTGCCAATAATCGCTAACGAGACTAAATAAAAAGATAATTGATTTTGGTAACAGTTAGAGAACAGAAAATGTTTATAGTCAAAAAATGTCTAAGTTAGGTACATAAAATGTTTCACCAATGTAGTCACAAGGATATAAACTAATGATGGGACTTATTTTACGTGTAATGTTTGGAAATACTTGACTCCAGTGTGATTGATTTTGCAGGGTGCGACAGAGAAACTTGCCGATTTGAATTGGATGTTAATTAGCAAGGCGTGGTCAGAAAGGAGTGGGAAGAGTCTCATTTTAAAGAGAGGGTCCTGAAGTTTTGTTATCTCATAGTTTAGTTGTCGCCATGCGTTGGACAAAGGAGCAACGAGCGTTCGCCGCCGAATTTTACCTTTCAAATAATCTTTCGGTGGTCGCCTCTCAACGTGCCTTCCGAACTCGGTTCAAAATTCAGCCCGTTGTTCCCATTCCTGGCTGGGAATCGACTGTTTTGTGGGTGAAAACATTCAGGGAAAGTGAGAGTTTGGCAAACAGAGGCTCAGGAGGTCAACGGATTTCCAGAACCCTAGAAACCGTCGAAAAAGTGAGGGAGTCGTTTTTGCGCTCTCCCAGGCGTTCGGCGCGTAAACACGCTGCTGATTTGGGGATTTTTGATTGGACACTGAGACGAATTCTTCACAACGAACTCCAGTTTCATCCCTACAAACTTGCTGTGGTTCACCAGTTGAGTGATAGCGTCTCCTTGAAAGGTGACGTACCGTAGCCGGCCCGCTCTTCCGATTTGACACTCTGTGACTATTTTTTATGCGGCTATCTCAAATCGATCGTTTTCAATGACAAACCCCGGACCCTGCAACGCCTGGAGAACAACATCCGGCTTGTTATCACCAACATCCCATCAGTCAATATGCTCGAAAGAGTGCAACAAATCTAGGGTACATGAGTGCATCATTAACAGGGGCTGTCATTCTTCCCGATGTAGTTTTTAAATCTAACTAATATTAAAATTCAGAATGGGTACCATATCTTATAAAAAGTAGTAAACTGATACATGATGTACTTTTCCCTTAGTTGACTTTTCAAGTCTGCAAGTTTCTCCGCCGCTCCCTGTACCAAGCTTATAACATATCCGATTTACCTAAACATTATTTGTAGCTTGCATTTGTATTTAAGGTGTGTAATACAGTTTTTTAGTTTGTCCAGTCAGAAAAAATTGCCATTGTTTACAGAAGTAGCCATTGTGTGTATAGATATGCACTTTAATGTTGAAAAATTCATGAACGAGTGTCACTAAAACACCATACCCGGCCGAAACCCGGGCAGAGCCGGGAACCCGACTAGTTAAAAATAAAAACGAATCTGCAATTACTGCAATTAAAAAGTAGCCGTATTCCAGCTTTAATTGAATTCTTGAATTACTTCTTTAAATGTAGTGCAGTCACTCCAAAGGGGAACAATGTTAAATAGTACCTCTCTTCTTGGAGCGATGGGCACAAAAAACTAATCAGCAATAGTTCTTGTTATGTTTAATGTGGAGACCCAATGCTGTAAGGGAGGGGGAGGGTAACTCCTGAGATATTTTATTGTAAAACTGCATTTTGAGCAAAAATTTGACATTTTGATTGAAACGATATCCGAAGTTTCTCATTGAAAAGATTTTACATTTTAAGGCAATCTGAATGACAAATGTCATATATTTTTAGAAAAATTTGTGCAGGTAAAATACTGAGGTGCGAAGAATTCGATTACAACTATATTCTTAGCCATTCACTTTTATTCACATACGCATATAGAGGTTGTACTCTTTGAACAAATGTTTTTTTTAATAATTTGCTTGATAAAAAATATATCATCATAAGGCTTTATTTAAACTGCCTAATTTTTATTTTCAAACTTTAGTTTGATTCTGTTTTCTCCATTAAATACTAATTGCAACTTAATATTTTTCATAAATATTTAAGTATGTGTTCATTTGTGACAGGAACATGATACTGAAAAAGAAATGAAAATAAAAGCTAGAATTAAAAATATGATCTATCAAATTGAAAGCTAAATCAATCAAGAAAATAACGAAAAATATAAGCTAGTTTAAAACAAGTTATTTTAAAAGACATTAATAATGCAAAACTAATAAAAAAACTGAAATTGTAATGATTATCTTGATGTCTTTAGTTGTCATCTGCATTTAAACAAATCAACATAAGGCATAAAATGCACTAATTTAAGGCGAATGCTAATTAAATTTCTATTAACAAAGCTAAGATAAAAAAAATGTTGACAAATGAGTTTTAGCTAAGATAGTAACCATAGAAACAAACTTTGTTTGATTTTATAGCAGCTCCGCCTTTGGTTAAATATTTTTGTACTTCACAAAATCAACTTTACTAATTTATGTTATGATATCTTTATGAACGGTGAACTGAATGTTTTAATGAAAGTAATGAACCTGAATAACTCAAAATAGTATTATGTATAACCCTTTTAATATTTTAGTTAAATTAAGTAAAATGAACGTCGATTAAAAAATAAAACTTTATGAGGACATCAAATGTTAATTAGAATTTCTGTAAAATATTTTTACAAAAGAGTAAATAGAAAAAAATAAAAGTTTTCGATAAAAACGAACTGAACAGAATGTATTTCCGTTGAATGAATATATACGATTTATTAATTGACAAACCAAAAAGAAGCATTTCTTGGCAATACATTTTTCAGTGAAACTGCATATGTCTATTTTAAAAAATGCACTTTAATTTATACAAAACTGAAACATAATTCATATAAATAAAACAAAGAATATGTATGTTTATGTGTGTGTACCTTATACAAATCCACAGTTTACGTCGGATCTGGACGAAAAATGGCAGGGAGATACTTTGGCGTCCGGGAAGGATCATAGTATAGTTTTTGAGCGGGAAAAAAAAGTACCGATCCGTTTGAATTTCAAATAAAGGACTTCAAAATGGCTCTATCTAGCAAAATACTTATCGGATCTTCTCTATCTTGGTCTCATTCGAAAGAACTCAAAAAATACCTTTTAGGAAAGTTTCCTTTCGAAGGTTTTCAAAACCACTAGTCGATATCTCCACCATGAAAAAATATATGGGCATAATATGGACATTTAAATTTCAAAAAATATTCATTTTAAATTGGATTTATAAAAATCATCTGCACGAGCGTAAAAGAAATTAAATAGGGTGAAATAAATTATGAATGCGAAAAAGGTGTTGACATTATTTTATTGAACATAAACAAATAAAATTCTTGCGTTTGCTTTAGGCTTTTCCTGTAACGGACGGATTTAAAATTTTTCGGCGATTGATTAATTTTTCGTACTGCGTTCTAGCAAACTATTGACTTTAGTTTAATCGGTACATTTTTCCTCAAGATAGATCCCGTGCAGAGCCAGGCCAAGTAGCCAGTAAATAAATAAATTGGGCAGAAACACTTCAAAACTATAGAGATGTCGTTATTTTCCTTTTTCTTATCAACTTTTTTTTCTTTGATTTGAATACCTCAGGCAGATAAATTACAGCAAAATTTAGCCTGAGAGAGAAAATGTATAACGCTTCTATTGAAAATTCGCACCTCTTTTTTCCCTAAACCTTTTAACTACTAATTATCCACTTGTCCCAAGTGCTGTGAGCTATAATTAAGGTGTGACAATTTCAAATTTAATAATGACTCACTCATTAATTATGTTTAATTGAATGAACGTATTAAAATTATGGCCATAATTTCATCAGACAGACATGTTAAGTTACCTTTATTAAGTTACATGAGTTTTTCCAAATTTTGAAGATGTTGTATAGCCCATCTATAACTTTCGAAATACTAAGAATTATATTACTAAAGATATATAAAGTTTCGGCAACAGAGACCGAGAGGATATTTTTCGAATTCTATCCAGGATTTTTTTGGTGGATATTAAGGCCGGTTTTGAGCGTCTCTGATTGTTAGAATTTGAGCGCCAATTCCGGTACTTGATAATCCTGAACTTGAGAGGTGTGCCTATAGATTCCCAAATATGTATATGTTGTTAGTGAGGATGAAAAAGACAGCGCTTGTAACTCATAAGCTATGGACGACGTAATAAACTTTGTCAACCCCAATGGGTGAGTTTGTTTTTTTTAAGATGTATTCTTGCATTTTCTGAACGCCGCGCTTTTGGGTATTTCACTCCAATGCAATGTACGGTTGTTTTTTTTATGTCGTGTTTAATTGCGGAATGTTAAGTGAGCAATTTTTACTGTTCGGTAATTTAACTTTATAATTTGTTTTTCATCTAGTCTTATAATAATGTTTTGTAGATATTGTTTTAAGCACTAACGATTACGCGGCCTAATGTATTCATTTTCAAAATTTAAGGTTCTTTGCTCACTGCATTCCAGATGAGGTTGTTTCTTTAAGAATTGGAGCAATGCTCGAAGCTATTTTTTCCTTTTCAGCAGGATATTTATCTTTTTCTTTCAGCAGAAATAATTGGGATTTTCAGTTTTAATTATGTTTTTTAAATTATTTGAGGAGGTAAATTATTCAAGATTATAGAATGATTATTACATTTAATTAACTTTTTAACTTACTACACCACAATATTAAAAAAAAAAGTTACTAGGGTATAAAGCAGTGAGTAACCTCTCCTAAGCAAGGGCTAAGGCAGAAACATGCAATACACCGCCAACTCTTTCATTTCGATTCATGGGCTGCAGTTTTGGTCTTATTATGCCCTCATCAGCATGGAATACGAAAGTAAACGAGTCGGAGGCAAAAATCCTCTTATAAAGAGCAAAGAGAGCTGAAAAACATTTTAATTTCCCATTAACTACCAGTTTTTTCCGCTCTTTTTGCTCTATAAGTGGATTTTTGCTTCCAACTCGTTTACTTTCGTATTCCATGCTGATGAGGGCATAATAAGCCCGAAACTGCAGTCCATGGATCGAAATGAACGAGTTTCTTGGATTTGTTTGCTCCCCACGGCAATGAATTAATTTATGCTATTAAAATATAGATACCTACAAGTAAAAGAAAATAAAAGTTAATTAGGAAATACGTGATGTATTTAAATTAGTTTATTAGTGTTTTACATAACACATCCAACAGTACAAGATTATGAATTTAAAATGGCTAAAGTAAACAGTGGATTTATAACAAAGGTAAAGATATATTAAGAAATCGTTTACTCTTTAGATTGTAAAAAAAATCCTAAGTCAAGAAAGTTAATTATAATTGCTTATTTACTAATGTTATGCACTGACTAAATCTAATGGAGTAATAGTTTTATTCCCAAAACTGTTAAGATTCTAAAAATAGTTTTAAGTGTTTTCTTCTTTTTTTCATTCCCGGAATAAAATTATAATTAATGAATTCCCAGGAAAAAGGTTTCCCTTATAAAGAACCATTTCAGAAGGAATATTAAAATTCTTCAATTAATTAACGCTTTCTTAATTAATTCTCCACGCCAAAGTAAAAATAATTCCGATGAGCTAGCAGCAATTGTCTTCTTGCTGCAGCGTAAGTTCATGAAAAATTCAGAAAACAAAAAGTGTAAATTCCTCTAGTCATTTAACGGTGCATATTAATGAAATCTCAACTTCTAAAAACAACAATTTCTCTAATGGGGTAAAATAATTAATGGCAATTAAACACGAGATGGATAAGTTTAATGATACCAAATGGATGGCTTTTCTCCAATGATTATGTTACTTAATCAATTTAATTTAGGAATTAATATTTTTTTTTTTTTTTTTGCAAAACAACTATAAGGTTTGAAAAACGAGTGGTGTATTCACCATTAAGATTTATATATATAATATCTTGCGTTATATTTGGATTGTTGGTCTTGACACGTTAGTATTTGAGTCACAGAATCACATGCCTTTTTCGCAAATTAACAAATATTAAAAAAGAAAATCACGTCTTTTATGCGTTAAATTAATATTATTTTAACATTATGTGTAAATGTTTTTTCTACAGAAAATACAAATTAGGATAGGAGAGGGTAAATCTACATTCTTTACGCACTTTTTTAACTGGTATGTCCCAAATGTCTCCCAGCGGCTGTATTTTAAAATGCTTTTCTTAAAATTAGAACGAGTAAATGTTTTAAAATAAATTGCTAGAAGTTATAATTAGCGTTAGTTAAGTACATTTTGAAGTTTAATACTAATTTGAAACATATTAGACATCTGATGGCAAAATAAAAAACTCTAAAACATCAAAATTGAATGTTGAATTTGTCTTTATCATGCCGTTATCAAGATATCAATCTTTTTAACAGCTTTAGACAAAAAAAAGAAAGAAAGAAAGTTGTGATTTTATTGTATATATATATTGTAACGAGTCCGTAGCACCTTCAACTTTCTTCAAATGAGCATTCCAATCTTGAGGAAGTAACTATAAATTTATTTACAAGTATGTACACTATTTACAATAAGAGCAGAAAACAATTGCGAAACATCCAGCAATTAGGTAGCAAAACAGTACACTGTACTCTCAACAGTAACTCAGCACCACGTATCTAACGTGAACAGTAATTAAGCAATTACAAAAGCAAAAACAACATTCGCCCAAAGCGAATAAAAACGAGCCTCTCAATAATCCAATCTGAGAAAAACTGACTGACTTGTGTTCAAGGCCAGCTATTTATACACGGAAAGAATTCCCGACAACTTTCTAGTAATATCTGGAATATTCCAAATCATTCATAACTTTAAACAATTC
>JAXGGA010020279.1:0-18564 GCA_038373865.1 Uloborus plumipes | reverse complement strand
GTCTTCGTATCTTTTTTACAAAGTCTTTAATTTTAGGATTAGTTCTTGAGAATCCTAAGAAGTTTAAGTGTTTTAAGTGCTATCAATTAATATTCAACGGTATTTAGATTTTTCTGCATTCATAACAAAAAATATTTGCTTAGAAGTATATTTTGAACCGAATTTACAACAGCATCAGACGGCTAAAGTGTGTAAATGTTAACAAAAATTTGTTGGTACAAATTTCCAAATTTATATTTAACGTGGATGACTTAGGGCCCTTCTCCACATCAGCGGAAAACGCGACCGAAACCGAAGGCAGAAACCGAAAATCCGGGTACTTTCCATAGGAACACCATTTAATCCGTTTTACGTTTCTGCTTTGTTTTTCTGCTTTACGTCAATGTGGAGCAGGGCACTTTCTGTTGAAGTAAGCTCTTATATTTGATTACCAATGCAAAAGGTCAGTGGTGTCTACCCCATTTCGCCTTCGAAACTGTGTGATGAGTCTGTCCCTCCCAGTGGGCTGGGTCAGTTGTCAATCAAACCATCGGGTGGTCAACCTAGGGATAGTTTCGGGGATATTTTTTCCCGAAAATTCCCCCCAACCGGTTCTCTTTCTCCCTACGCGTACGCACTGCACCCACCCACGTGGTTTTTTTTTCATTCGGCGTCCAGCGTTCGTATTATCAGCATGGACAGTTTTCAGTACATCAATTCGAACAGAGGGGGAAAACTTTTGGTGTACAATAAGTATACTTATAGAATAAATACCAAAAGAAAGGACAAAATATATTGGAAATGTTCCACGGAAAAAGGCTGCAGAACAAGAATTTACAACAAGAAATGATGCCATAGAAAAAACTATTCTATTTTAATTCAACTTCCAGTAGCGATTGCAATTGCGGTCGTTTAGAAGCGATTGCAATGGTGTTTCACTTGAATTCAGCCCTTAATAAGTTAAAAAGACCTTTTATTTACTTGCTCAATTATAACTCAAGTTTAATGGTGAGCTACAGAGATGTATAATAACTCATGTTAAATGCAACTTCATGAAGTTAAATACTTTTCGGGAGAGAAATAAACTTTGCAAACAATTGAAATATAAAACGCAAAAAAAATTCAAGTTGTCTTTGAAATTTTTTGAAAAAATAATGTAGAACATTTCTGTTATTTTTGCTTTTACAGTAATGCATTAAACTTTAATTTTACGAGAGCTTATGGAGTTCTCACGTAAGTTCATTTCAAAGAGAATCTTATGCATTTAATTTGATTTGTAATTTAACTATGTTTTGAAAAGAAATCTTTTTCACAAAACATAATCTCAAATATGATTCAATTTAAAAAGTTTACTGTTTTTGAAAATTTTTTTGAAATACAGGTGAGAACCAGTCATCCGGGATGTTTGGGACCATCGCTATGCCGGATATCTGAATTTCCCGGTTTTCTGGATCGCTAAATAGCGCTGTTTGCCAATTGTTTATGAAGCCCAAATTACTATATTAATTTGCAAGCCATCTTAAAATAAGAAGAAAACGGTTCAGAAATGTTTGTAAATATCGGAATATTAAAAAATACTAGTGTTAAAATAATTTAAAAACCAAAAAATTTAGTTATTCACAAGACGAAAGACCCTCATATTCAAAAAAAAGGGGGGGGGAGGGGAAAGGGCGCACTTTTCGATAATGTTGTGAAAAGAAATAAAATTAAGGAAAGGGCAAGAAACAAATTTTTGAACATAAATTTCTACTAGTGTGTTAAATAAATTCGTTACTATGAACGCGTTTTTTTCTTCTTTCCTTTCCCTTTTAAAAAAGGGTTCGTTTTCGAGATTAAGGTAAAAATTGTTAATTGCTGCTTTTGCATTGTGTTAATATTAATAGAAATTTCTCTTTTAAGATATCGCAGCCTTATTCCAGTCTTGTGTTCAGTTGGGGTAGAGAAACCCCGTCAATAATTACTGGACACCCTGTATACTAGGGTGGAGCGAAAAAAAACAAAGTTTTGATTTTCGAGTCGTAACAGTGCGGAAAAGTTGCGATTGGTGAAGACTTACAAAACAAAGCAAAAATTTTTGAAATCGGATAATATCTTCCAATCCCGCAACGAGCCTGAAATTTTTAAAAAATGGAAATTTTCATGTGTTTTAGTGGTATTTTAAAATTTTTATTTCAATGTTTCATTTTTATGCTCTTGGAAGGAAAGTTACGATTGGTGAAGTCTTCCGAAATTTTAAAAAATATATTGAAATCGAATAACACCTTCTGAGATCAGAAACAAACCAAAAAAATTGGAGAATTTCAGCTTATTTCGGGGAAATCATGCCTAATGATTGGAAATTAAGTGGAAATGCAAAATTTGAAAAAAAATTGTGACGCTAGGAACATTTTGAAATTTTGTTAAAAAAATATTTAAATTTGAAATTTGGAAAAAATTATTCATTGTTTTTGCACTAATTTGTGTTTTTTATGCTTTTAGATGTAGTAAATATACAATAATACAAGCATACACAAAGTTTTAGACATGTAAATCAATAATTGAAAAAAAGCAATTTTATTTGTCCACTGTAGCCTTAAGAGCAAGAATCTGAGAGAGTGTCACGCCTGTGATTCATGACCTCTCAGATTTTTACCAAAAAATTACCAAATGTTTATTATCTTATTGAAAGACCAAATCCAGAATGTTTTGCTCTAAAGTTGAGTTGTTTAGTTTTTAAGGATCCCTAAAGTTGAAGGTGCGGCATCAAACATTAAGCGGATTTTCAAGACATGGAAATCGCTGTGAGCCAAAACTCTTACCAGGAACTGTTTAACTCCAATTTTCTTTTTGTATATGGAATATAGAAGGTTGAAACTTTACAAAATGAATGTTAAATTTGTGGTAAGTTGTTGCCGTAAGGTCAGTGAAGGCCCTCAAAACAGTGCATTTTTGACGTTTTTTAGCGTTTTTGAGGTCCAAAAACAGCTTGTACATTTCAGTTGGCACGGCAAAAGTAGTGTCGTTTGAAAGACCAGTGTAAGCACTTTAAAATAATGTATAAATAACCGAGGAAAGTTCAACGTGCTCTTAGTTGCGTAAGGCCGAAATATGAAAACTGTCATATTTTACCGATATTCAAACGGTCATAACTTCCTCTACCAACAACATATTGAAATATTTTTTTCGCCAATGTCATACTCTATTCTTGGTCTTAACCGAACAGTTGAGTCCTTTGAGGCGAAATGTGAAAAATTTTTTTACAAAAAATTAATTTTTTTCTGTGAATTTTTTGTAAAAATTTTTTTCACATTTCGCCTCAAAGGACTCAACTGTTCTGTTAAGACAAAGAATAGAGCATGACATTGGCAAAAAAAAATATTTCAATATGTTGTTGGCAGAGGAAGTTATGACCGTTTGAGTATCGGTAAAATATGACATTTCTCATATTTCGGCCTTACGCAACTAAAAGCACGTTGAACTTTCCTCGGTTATTTATACATTATTTTAAAGTGCTTACACTGGTCTTTCAAACGACACTATTTTTGCCGTGCCAACTGAAATGTACAAGCTGTTTTTAGACCTCAAAAACGCTAAAAAACGTCAAAACTGCCCTGTTTTGAGGGCCTTCACTGACCTTACGGCAACAACTTACCACAAATTTAACATTCATTTTGTAAAGTTTCAACCTTCTATATTCCATATACAAAAAGAAAATTGCAGTTTAACAGTTCCTGGTAAGAGTTTTGGCTCACAGCAATTTCCATGTCTTGAAAATCCGCTTAATTTTTGATGCCGCACCTTAAACTTTAGGGGTCCATAAAAACTAAGCAACTCAACTTTAGAGCAAAACATTCTGGATTTGGTCTTTCAATAAGATAATAAACATTTGGTAATTTTTGGGAGAAAATCTGAGAGGTCATGAATCACCTCATAATGCTAGGCGTGAGTTTCTCAGATTCTTGCTCTTAATCTCTAAACGGCTTTAATTAATGATCATTCAGTATAAGATTGCATTAGAAGGTGACAATATTTATTTCTTCAGTTTACAGCTGGAATAAAATAGGAAAATGTTTTATTTACTAGAATACTTTGAAATTCAAGAAAATATTTCGGAAATTTTGCCCCGCTTGACCCTTTAATTTCAGCTTCTTACTTTCAGTTACAAAAAGTTTGTTTTTGTAACAATTTTCTACGCTTTTTGCTAGTAACACGGTATTCATAAGAAACCCTTCATATTCATTTATTTAATTATTTCAAAAAAAAAAAAAAGAAAGAAAGAAAGAAAAAGTTTCCTTTCTAAAAAGTGACAAAATTGCGTATTTTAAAAGATTCCGGGAAAATCGACAAAATTTCCCGGTTTTCTGGTTTCCCGATTTTTTGGTTCCCGAATAAAAGGTTTTGTACTGTACTTATAAGATTTTTAACGCATCTTACTGAATACATCTAAAACGTCTTCTCCATGAAGGGATCAGCATTTACACTAAGTAATGTATGACCCTATTGTGCAATTTAGGACCCTATTTTTCAATTTTTGCTAATTACTAGTTTCTACATGGTCCAACTCAGATAACTTTCAAATATATTCATTAAAATATATTTTGAATCCTACATATTTTTACAAAATTCTGAAATGCCATTATTTCAAAAATTTTAAATTACAGCTTAAAAAGAAACATTGTCATAAAGTATTCAAATTGCATATAAATTATCTTTGAAATGAGTTATTTAAAAAGTCGGTCGCTTCCACAGAACTTTAGTTATAATAATTTCAAGTCTGCCAGTAAGGTTAAAAAAAGGCTTTTTAACGAAATTCAAAAAATAAATATTCAACAATTATAAATGTTAGAATTTTAAAAAATAATGTATGCATTTAAGATGTCAAAAAGTGCAAATTTCGTGAAAATCTGGCCGTGTTTTTTTTTTTTTTTTTTTTTGCTTTATTTGATAAGGAGTTACCCTCAGTTTAAAGTTTGGCTAGATCGCTAGCCAGAGAACTAGTTTTACATAACTACGGCAGAAGAAATATCCCTAGAAAAATCCCTAACCCCCCTCTCAGTAAAAGGCGAAGACATCAACTGTCAACTCAGCACTGCGGATATCTATTGTTCATTGGAAAGCACCTTATCGCTCCATTCATAGTGACATATCAAACCTAACACTGAATGTATACTGAAAATAAGTGTTCGATGTTCTCCGTATGAATCACTGGAAAATTATTAAAGTTGCATTGATACTTTCACTATTAAATTAAGACTTCCTAAGTAGCAAGTCCATTGCTTTCCTTCCAGACATTTTAAAAAACACACTCCCTAAAATTGTAAAATATTATGACTATTTTTACTTTGGACAGCTATTGCAACGAATTGAGTTCAATGAAGGAGTAACTTGCCATGTTATCCTCTTTCTCCTGGGGAAAGTTCACAAAACCACACACACACCACACACATTCAGAGCTCTAATTCGTAGTTTGTTAATACAATGAACTCTACAAGGTCACCAGCAGAGAAAAGTCTCATTCTTTGGCAATGAGTTTGTGATAAATAATTCGATGATACTTTTGAAGTTTTTTTCCCAAATTATTTTCAAGTAATGTAACAAAAACAATTTAAGGATTTTCATTTGTGCAACCATACCGAATTTTGTCCAATCTGGTTCTTTAATTTTACTTGCAGAATTAACTTCTTTTAAAAATTTCATCTCCCAAAGTTGAAACTATTGTGGGTCAAGAATCCATTCTGCAGTACCGAAAGTTTCATTCGTGTCAAGCACAAATATGCTTTACAAAGCATTGTCTGTATCCCCCCCCCCCCCCACGTCACAGCTTTCGTTGGATCTCCGAAGCTGACGCTAAGTACTTTGCAATATTGCAGTTAGGACAATTTGTAAACCAGCCTCCTGACACTTAATCGTCATAATATTATTATATTTATCACTTCAAGGGTTTTAGTTTTCGTCAATATTTTTGAGATCGACATTTTCCCTTCAATTTTAGAATTTTTTCAAAAAGTCTTCGCGTGCCACTGTTACTGCTCTGCCGTACCACACTGTGGCACGCGTGCCGCTGGTTGGCCACCACTGATTTAGAATAACGTTTCAATGAAAGCTAACCTTTGAGTTTGAACTTTGCATCCGTTTCACTCCAAAACTTTTTTACAAAACCATTTAAATATATTTGCTTATCACTGCCTCTTGTCATTAATTTTGCTTCAATTAAAATTCTTCTTTGTAAAACAACATTATTTTAAGCAATTTTTAGTCTTAGATAAACAAAACCATTCCTGTAAATCTATGAAATTCATATTACATCACAGATAAACTATTTTCCCCCAACGATAAAGGGTGATAGTTCAGTTGAACCATCCTAAGAAAAATGGCTTTTTAAGCAATTCATACTTCTCATGGACGGCTTGACGCTATTTGATGAATGACTGCGAAATGCCATATGTACATATTTTTGCATGTAGCCTTTAAATTATTTATGGGAGCAGCTCAAACCTTCAGTTATGTGCTGGCGTAAACGTGTGCGTAGTTGCTTCGAATCAGCACGCAAATACTTAATTTCAGTTGGGACAAATTACTAACGATTCTAAGGATATGTTTGAGTTTTAGATTAAAGTGTTGGTTAATTTGTTTTCGGAAGATACGTGATCTGAAATAAGTAATGAGTCTCATAGTGTCTTTTTCCATTAAATGTTTTCTTCTTTAATTAGAATTCTTTGCTCGTGAAATTAAATTGTAAAAGTAATGGGTACGCTATCCCATGCATTGATATCTAATGATTCGTGGTCAGAAAAAGAGCCTGATATTTCTGCAACGTTGTCTTATGTCGCAAAGTGCGTTAAATTAGCTTTTTAATTGAAATGATTTTTATTGGCTAGGTACAGGAAGAAGGTATGAGGTGTCAAATATATGATCGAAATTAGGTAAAAACAGACAAAAATATAATATTTTGTTGGACAATTAAAAATGTTATGAAACATTAAGATGAGATTCAAAGAAATCAAAATGAATGCAAAATCATGTGCTTTCTTAAATCATCCGAAGTACGAAATTAACAAATCTAAAACGCAAAAAGTTTGCCACTTTCTAATTCCTCTTCGGGATTTTATATTTTTATGTGTTTAAAAAGAAAAATGGATATAAATATATTAACTAGCCAAAAAATAAATGTCGGCTTGTTCTTCCTTATTTTACACCTCTCTTTCTCTTTATAAAATACTGAAGTATGACGGTACTATACTGACCCCTATGTGCATCTTTAATGCTGTAATAACCAGAAAAATAATTTTAGCGTCTGATTTTTATAGCAGATTTACGAAATAAAGTTTTCTGTCATTAGATAGTTAAATAATCGCTGATTACCTTCAGCCACATATTTTATTCTCAATTTTGTATCTTAAACAAGTTATGAAGTCTGACCTTTTTCTACACACTTTATACATTTTTGCTTTTATTTTGTGGGATGACATAATTCTTGCTACTGCATCCCGTGAAGGATGAGAAAAACGGCCCTTTTATCTTGCTTAAGTAAAATCGTTTTACTTTCATTTTAAGAAACAAAACAAGTAAAAAACACGGCACACACGTAGATCAAATATATTTACGTTGCATTTTTGTGAAAATACGTTATAGGATATACAACTGTTTTTTCTTTAACTATTTTTGTTGTGTTGCTTTAGCAGTGCTTTTCTTGTGTGTATCATTATGTGAAATTTTGTTTAAAACTTTCTTTTTTTTTCTTTCTCAGTTAAAGTAAAGCAGAGATATTGACTCATCCGAATTCCTGGAGGCCGCCATGAAGAAGCGGCGGTCCACACCGCCGCCCCTGGGGGCACTCTTTTCCTTACTTCTGGTTGTGCTGATGTGCGTTCCTAGTCTCGCCACCACCAAAGAAGAGCCCGAGTCGCCGTATCCGTTTTTCACGGACCCCAACGTGGAGAGGTTCAACCACATGACGGTGCATGACTACACCGAGCGCATCTACATCGGGTCCGTGAACCGCATCTACCAACTCTCGCGGGATCTGAAGAGGGAGAGCGTGGCTGAGATGGGGCCGCGGGAGGACAGCCCCAAGTGCCCCGTCACACAGGTGTGCCCCAACGAGTCCAAGCGGCCCACCGACTACTACAACAAGGCACTCGTAGTAGATTACTCCCAGAGCAAGCTCATCGCTTGCGGCAGTCTGTTCCAAGGAACGTGTACGGTGCACGACTTGAACGACGTCTCCAACTACGAAACGCCGGCGAGCGAGAGCGTCGTGGCCAACAACGCCACCGCCTCCACGGTGGCCTTCATCGCACCAGGGCCGAAGAATTTGCCCCGCACGCACGTCCTGTACGTTGGCGTGTCGTACACCGGAAACGGGCCGTACCGCTCTGACGTACCTGCTGTTAGCAGTCGAAGCCTGGATCCGAGCAACATGTTTGTGATAGCCCACAGCGGCGTGACCACTGGTACCAAGATCAGCCTCAACAGCATGTCTCGCGAGATATATCCCATATCCTACGTCTACGGCTTCAGCAGCAAAGGGTTCTCGTACTTCGTGACAGTGCAGAAGGCTTCCACCGACCCCCCGAAGCCCTTTGTATCGAAGCTAGTGCGTGTGTGCCAAAGGGACGTGCAATACTACTCCTACACGGAGGTGCCTCTGGTGTGCCGCGTTGCCAAGGATGGCACGGACTACAATCTTGCGCAGGCAGCATTTGTGGGCAGGCCTGGCTCGGAACTGGCGAGGTCTTTGGGAATATCAGCCCAAGACAACGTGTTATTTGCTGTGTTCGCCAAGTCGAAAGACGAGGCCGACATCTACAACAAACCTAGTCCAAATTCTGCTCTGTGTGTGTACGCTTTGTCTGCCGTCCACCGCAAATTTACGCAGAATATTCAGCACTGTTTCAACGGCCATGGCGAAAGAGGGTTGGATTTCATCAATCCAAGTCAGTCTTGCTATCCGACGGTAAGTAACCATTCTTTCTTTATAATTCAACGTATAGTTACAGCTATATTCATGCAACTAATGATTAGCGTTAAAAAAATCTTAACATTTGCATAAACCTTCTTTAAATTTGAAGTACAAAAAGTAATCGATTTTTTTTAAAGTTTGTGCGTGCCTACGCTTACAATATGAAAATGAAAGCTCTCTGTTCTCTCCTTTGTAAAACGTAATAGCAACGATTTTTGATTCATTGACAAAAACTAAAAAAAAAACTTACATTATTCCCACTGACATTGTTCTTTTTATTCAAATTTCCTTTGCTAAGTTCTTCTCGTTTTTTTCCCAATATCCTTTCCCACTGAAAAATCTTATTTCAACTGACTTAGAACTTTCATAACAACCCTTGATAAAAAATATGCAGTCCGTTATGTAACATGTTAGACACTCAGAAAACGTTTATGGAGAAAAAAACGAGAAAGGATAACAGATTGTTTTCGAATTATCTTAGAATGATCGAATATCAGAATTACACAAAAGTGTTTAGAGACTTGGTTTGATTCACTATGATTATTTTTCAGAAGTGATTTTCGGTACGTTTACTTAATTCCACGGCAGTCTTACGTATCACTTCATTTAATTTCAATTGCCTTGCATATTTTACCTGCAAAAGTTTTCCTTCGTAGAATTAAGAATGGATATTCGCTGCTGAAAACCAATTATAGGGTTAAGTGTTCAGTTGGTTCGCCTAAAGGAAGCATTTATGAACTCCTTCGCTTTTAACAGACAGTAAATAATGTTGGAAAAAATCATTACATTTTCCCCCACCAAAATGTATTAATGCGAAATAATTTTCCTCATAGTGGCGATGAATTTCCATAATCAAATTCACACTGGGAGGGTCAGGGAGATGTGCACATTTTGCAGTACATCATCCTTTTGACTTTTTGAATCAGCTTTGGAATAAAGTAATAAAACTTCCACGCTTTCTAACTCTACTTATGCATCTGCCCTTGTCTCATCATTTATTATCGGTTTCAGTGGTGCTCTACGGAGAACTTTGTTTAGTTTTTCTTTTTCAAAGTTCTTCCTTTTTGCCCAGAAGCACCGATCACGAAATGAGATACAACATGGACGATGGTCAAGGTACAATGAATTTCAATTCCCTGTGCCCCCAACGGAAGGGGAGAATAACGTTGCATAAAAAAATCTGGCTCGCCCCTTCCCGTGATCATAATTCACACACGTGACTCCAACGGTTGTCACGTGCTACACGTAATGGAACATTTGAAGTATGAATTAAAAAAAAAAAAAAAATGGTGTGGGAGCTGTCGCTGGACGAGTGAAACAAATTATGTGCTATTGGTTTTTCCTCTCCCGGTTTTTATACATGCTTTTCCAAATCTATAGGGGTGAGCGTGAAATTTTTTTAGAGACGTACGTAAATCCGTATTTTTCATTTCTTGAGAGATAGCGCGAGAATATAGAATATATATTTTTCGCTTGAATTGAAAAATGCGTTTTGGTAGGTGATATGGAAAGCAGTAAATTTTATGCCCAAAACTTTCTGCATCCGTGATCGACTCTACAGAGGGGGAGTTCTCGCCAGGGGGAGAAAAAGCAATAGTCGAATTGGAACACGAATTCGTTGCTGCTTATGTGCCGAGTGTTATACAGTGACCGTCCTGTAATGCTTTCACCTTTTGAACAGACGAATGTTATTGTAAACTGTCAGATTGAGAGCCAAAGTTCCGAGATTTCCAAACAGGCTATTTTGGTTCCACGGAAAAAAGATGAGGTTTGCCGTAAGTGAGCTTGAAATGCTGGTTTGAACTATAAAGTTGTAAATCTGAAAAATAGTTTTATGCATTGACCAGCAAAATCCAAACTCTTTTAGATGGGAAAACTTTCTGTAAGGTGTGATGTGAGACACTGTCACTCGTATATGCAAATTTTCTTATGAAAGTGCGCCACAATGTTTCTGCAAAGGGCGACTATATTGAGAGTATTATTATTTAGTTTTTCAACTGACAGCATCTTCTAAGAGTGATATTTTGAAGTATTTGAACGCATTGCGTTTTTCAAAATTATTGGTTTTCTAATAAAAAAATGCTGCAAACAGCGCATTTTATCTCAAACCGTGTTGGTCTTACGTTAAAAATGTTCTCTCATTTCATGGAGACACTATTTTTTCTTTTTACAATTGTCGTTCTTATTTATTTTAAAACTTATTGAATCGTGCGATTCTCTAGCATCAGTCTGAATGACACGTGATTACTGTTGAAATATTTCTAAATAGATGAGAATTAGTGTCGCTCCCTGCATCATACTTTGACTTTGATAATTTTGAATGAGCTTCATGATTCCTTTTCAGTTTTGGATCTGGTGAACCGAATAGTTATTTTTTTTTTCATTTATTTGCTTCTTTTTAACATTTTTCAATCGAAAAGTAGTCGATTCACATCCGCTTCTCGAGTTTTAACTAAATTCTAAACTATAAAACCTTCTGATAAAACTTGTATACTGTCAGAAGCTAAGACGAATTTTATAGTTCTTTTCGTCTATTGTGTGTTAGAAATAACAAGACACTAGGTAGTTTGTGCTTACTAAAAGACGAAAGATAACTTAAAACAGTAGCTTAAGATCAGAACTAAAGAATCAGCTGTTATGAGAAGCAGCTTATGTATCTGAAAGGAGAAGGAGAAAAAAGCTATGCGCAATCCTTCTGTCAGTGACAAAAGAAGTACTGTCTGAACTCAAGCATCTTTTTAGTTGACAAGTTCTATGTCGAATAGATTACATTGTCATAATAATCTCAACATTCTATGATGTGCCTAAAGAATTCGAATAATGATGTGTTTCTGTAAACGTAGTTTTTCTTACATTCTCTTCAATGTAAGTTAAGGCTTACGAGTGTTCCATGAAGTAGTGATAAAATATTTTCCCATAATATTCTATTTTAGATTTCCAGAAATGGAAAATTAAGGTTTATTGTCAAAGGGATAATATTTATTGTAACAGTACTATTATTTTGTGAACTTACGTGCGGTGGTTAGCAAATTGCGTTTTAGAAACATTTATTTGGTTTAAATTAAAAATAATAATAATAATAAAAACTTAGTGTTCTTATTTTGGAAATCTCGAGTGAAAGGATCCGAAAAAGAGGAGGAAAGTAAAATGTGTCTAGATTTCTAAAATATGTCGATTGATTCAATGATCTAAAAGGAAAGGAATATAATTTTCAATAATATCTTCCAGCTTCTTTCAAGAGTTTTCCAAGAAATAAATGATTAATCTAATTGCAGTAATGCCAGACACAGACGACGAGGCCATAGTTTAACAGCGTTGCGATTAAATAAAGAAATTAAGTAATAAAGTAATAAAAATACTGCATGCAGCGCATTTAATCTCATACCGTGTTGGTCTTACGTTAAATATGTTCTCTCATTTAATGGACACTATTTTTTCGTTTTACAATTATTTTTTTAGCATGTAATAGGCAAGCACATAAAGGCTTGCCTATTATTATTTGGCATTTTCTACTGAAAGTTTCCCGAAAAAGAATTAATGTCTAGAAACAAAATTCAGAAATAAAGCAATGCAGCTTTACACTTGGATTCCGGCGTCTTACCCAGAAAGAATTCTATGCATCTCTAAAATTCTAAAACTAGCCATTTCTAAACGAAGTGAAATATGTATCGCTAGTTTGAGCTTTTAACTGCTAGGGATTCTGAAGAATCTTTGCTTGAAAATTTCTCTGCGTGAACTCAGAGAAAGCTGAACTACTTTAATCAAAACAGTTATTGAAATGGAACCAAAAATTCATTGAAGAATGGGAGGCTGGATAAACGAATCTACTGGAGTTCCTTTAGAACGTCGTGTTTGTTCCATTTGCCGCACGAAACCTAGCGTTGCACCGTGTGGCAGGGTGGAGTGTAGAATAGAATTTGGAAAATGGTAAATTGCTGCCTCGTACTCTTTGAAGGATTTCGCGATTATTATACGTTAATTGGAATATTTAAGATTAGTCGGTGCCATAGGAGCCAAAGTTTTAAATGTAATTTTCGTTTCTCTAGCGCTTAATCAATGTGATTAAATTTTTTGAAAGTCTTTGCAAAAAAAATCTGCAGATAATTTTAAAGTCTCGGAAGAAGAACCTACTAAAATTAAGACTTTTCTCTGCGTGTATGAAACGGCAAAATCTTTGCAGACATCAGAAATTGTTCTATATCTTTCATTTGTTTCGTACTTTATGTATAGTTTATAACAAAAAGAAAAGGAAAAGCAAAGATTGAAAGTGCAAGGGCTCAGTATTCTTCATACCACATATTCGTACAAAAATAGTCTAACATTCTTCTAATCCTTTAAATTAACAGAAAAAGAAAAGCAGAGTTCCTGGGAGCTCCCATTACTAGTTGAGCCCTATATGATACGGGCCATTCCCCGGTATTTGACTTTAAATCCTAGATAAGTGATTTTCCAAAAGCTGTACTTTGTTTAAAATAGTATTTCTTTTAAAATTATCATTAATGTTGTACTAGTTTCGTTGTTTTTGATCAGATGCTGCCAAATTAACCCTCAATCAGTCATTTTGCCCGTATAAAGAAGCAAAACATATTACAAAATCAAATTTTGCTGCAAGATATCACCTGTCGGACATACATAAATATATAATACACATTTGTGTAAAAATGTATAATATACATATATCTTGTATAAAAGTTGCATGCAATATAAAATTTTCAGACTAAAAGTAAACGCTCAATTTTAAACTACACCAAATTTGACTAGAATTCGAGAGACATCATATTGGTAAATTTCTTTAAAAAATGAACGTTTTCCCTTCCTTATTTATTCAGAACTTTATTCGAAGAAAAAATTACGGATCAGGGATCAGGTTAGAAAATGTCTTTAAGAAATGCATTTTCTCCGCTTAATCAGACAAAACATATGTCTTTCACATTTGTTCATTGTTCGTGGCTCTGGGGTTTCTTTTCGTGTTTTACTTGAAAATCAAAAGTCTGGCACGGCAGTATTCCTCGCAGAACTAGCACTTGCAATATCAGAAGAAGCCCATGCAAGTCGCCTTTTTAAGACAGATAACACTAAGCACGCCGGTTTCGAAAGAAAAATTTGTAATGAGGTCCTAGCCGGAAGTCCAAATGAGAACTGAGAATTCAATCGCTGTACTTCTCGGAAATCCTGGACGGAAGAGAGCAGCCAAGTTTACTTCCGGGTTTAAAAAAGGAAACGTTTTAGTTAGTGCTGCCTATTACGTTAAAAATCTTAATTACTTTCAGTCTCGGACATGACTAATGCTTATTTTTGCGACTTAATTGCCAATTTCTACTGCGTACTTTCCGACGTGTTTCAAATAGTACACCGTACTCCATTTCCAAGTCTCGTTAGAATGTTTGATCAATAAAAATCCCCTTTCCTTTTCTTTCTATCTGTCCTTTTTTCTTTTTCTTCACCGAACTACACAACTGATACGCAAAAGTTGGATAAATTTTGACAAAAAATCTGAAATCAATTCCACTAATTGTAAAATATGGGGGACAAGTTTTTCAATATGAGAAGCTAACGGTGTGTAAAACACGAATTGAAAAAATTGCGAATGTGTCAGGTTGAAACTCAAATTTTTCTGTTTTGAAAAAGCTTTTTGTGACTTCAAAACCTTGGCGAACAATATATTTTTGAGCTTGTGCTTTACAAGTGGCAGGCAGGGTATCTTTATAGTTCGGCGTTTGTCTCTTATATCCAAGCTCATTGGAAAAACCCGGCTCCAGTCGTTGAATTTTTCAAGATGTTGAAAATCGTCAGCGTTGGCGCATGATCATGCGGCATGATCAAGACTCATCAAATGTCTATTTGGATTGAACTCTAGCGGCAAGATTAAATTCCTGGTGCTGAGCATCGGGAGAACCCAAGTGCCTGCATTTGATAGGAAATTGGAAGTCAAAAATTAAAAGTAGCAATGGTGATCTGCCGATTAAGTGTGCCACAAAAAAGAACAGATGCCAAAGCAGCGAGAATGCACTAGGTACTGTAAAGGCCTTTTTATTCGCGAGGCCTTAATTTTCGCGATTTTCGCGAGCCCTTCGTAATTGCGAAAATTTAGGCCTCGCGAATTTTTTTTTACTTTGGACTTTTTCAACTTTCGGTTCTGTACATGCAAAATTCGCGAAATTTTCGGCCCGCGAAATCACCGATATAATCATTTTCGCGAAAATTACGGCCCGCGAAATTAAAGGCCTTTACAGTATGCAAAAATAGAGGGGGCAAAACGTAGTCCCATTAGAAACAAACAAACAGATCATATGCTCTACTACGATGACTTTTCACCATTCGTTTCTGCACCGTGATGAGTGTTTTCTTCTCGGTAGAAGAATACTTGAAGCACAGCATATTCTCGAAACTGAGAGACTCCAAGATTTCTGCATTCGCCCTGATTATCTACTGTAGTACAGTTTGCGCGACTCTACTGTACTATAAAATTGTTATTGCAAATGCGCGTATAGCGAAGCAGATGTCGAAACGACAAGCCCGGATAGTTACATAAATCCAAGTATGTTTACACTTTTCAATCGCGATTCTGTGTTGTCCGTTGAATTGTTGCCCATTTAGCTATAATATTAAGAGGAGAGAGAGCTTTTCCCATTCTTCAACGTTGAAGCTCGCGGTCTGAATTTCCAGCAATTATGGCAAAACATTTTGCATAATAAGACATCTTGTTCAATGGGAAAAAATTGCTTCTTTTGCCATCAGGAACTGAGGGAAGGACCAGGACCCGAAATATGCATGACAAAACGCTTTACGAAATTAAATTGAGTTTCTCCTTTTGCTATACTTTCTCGTTCAAAAAACGGACTGCCGAGTTCACTTTCCTCTAATAATCATGACCACTCAATGGTGCTTCCTAATATTTATCGGTTATCTGGAAAATACCGAAAATACAACCGGAACTCCTGCGCAATCTGCTACTACTTTTTCATTTACAAATAAAATTGAGAACAATAGATACTATCTTACGTAACTTATATAGAAATTCCAAATTTTAAAATGCCATAAATAATCTCCAGATTAGAGAAGTCGCGTATTGTAATCCATGCATTACCTTTTGCGATAATAGCCTCAATAAGTGATTTTAATAATTACGCCATTACGCTTTGTTTTAATTTCCATAGATCGTTAACTCTCATTCACAGCTTATTTAGTTTTTTCTCCCCTGTCGCGTAGTTTGCGAATGAAGTCCCGACCCGACTCATTTGCTAATCTTTATTAATAGCCCTTTCCGTAATGAATCCACAGGCTGAGATATCCGTCGTTTTGTCCTCAAGCCTTAAAATTAAAGCTTGAATGCTGCCTTCGGACAAAAGTCTTTTGAAATTCAGATTTTAGACAAAAAACGCTTTTGTTCCTCCTATTTTTCTCACCGTCCAATGAACAATGAGAGATATCTTTTCTTTTCTTTTTCTTTTTTTTTTTCAAGCGGGTGACTTTAAAAAAGTGATTTCGCACCCCCTAAAGTGCTTACCTCTTTCTCTGAGTTTCACACCCCCTCCCTACCTGCCACCTCACGAAAATTACCTTCAGCTGTTCGCGGCGTTAATTACTAATTATAAAAAATTGCTTTAGGTGAGGTGTCGTCGTTACGTCAGCCGCAGACGACGCCTTTCTTCCTTAATTTTTTCAGGCTCTTCTCTCACACGTCCTCCCCTTTTCTTTCAATGCACTAATAAACTAAAATAGGTTAAGTATTTACTAAGCGTGTTACATTAAAGCTTAAACTATCTATTTTCATTTTTTGATGCATCTCGGCATAATGTTTGGTGATTGTAGAAATAACTTCATCTAAAATTTCCAAATAGTTCAAAAGTTTTAAACTTATTAGCAGTTTGAAGGAAGTTCCTAAGAAACGGCAATATCCGATGTGCCTTCTATTGGCAATCAGCAGTTGCAAGTTAGCAAATTTAAATGATATGGGGAGGGTTAGGAGGAATGGAACAAAACTGTATTTGTACCTTAATGAAATGTGAAAAATTACATCCAGCTTTTCTAGTAGATCTAGCAGTAAGAGTAAAGCTGCTTCATCGGCTAGACATGCAAGAAATAATTTTTCACCCATAATTCTGTTTTAAATGCAGCGTTCATCTAACTCCTTCTTACATACAGAATTTAATAATTTCGTGTTTAATGCTACTTTTAACTGTTGATGTTTTGCCACAATCGACCATATTCGACGTGTTGCCGCACGTCGTGGTAATTATTAGTAAAGATTTGTATGAGTAATAATAGTTTAAAAAATTTAAAATAAGATGTGATTTGTTTTGTAACACAGCTCTTTTAAGGTTATTTTAATGCAAATTAGACATGGTTGGCAATTAGACGTGTTACCAAATAATTTATTGTTGCAATGGTTCGCATAAGTCTTTTTAAAGGCTGGCAGTCGTTTTTCCGAGTACATATTTTGAATGCGATCGCTTCATTTCAACAGTGAATCTTCATTTTCACGATTAGATTAGCAAAATGGTAGGTTTTTCTTTTCAATGCTGTATTTCCAACTTAACAATGATAAACTTTTAACGGATGGAAGCCCGTCCGCATTAGTTACTGCACATCATCTCCTAAAACTCTAGATTTTCGGTTGCCAGTCGCCAACTGGTGACTATATTATTGAAATTTGCTGCCAAAGAATACAGGACCAGACTACGTGTTTCTTTATTTGCTGAAAATCGTATAATATTATAAATTATTTTCGTTTTTTGTATGCTTACATCTTTAAATTGAAAAAAATATATTCATTGAATTTTTGCTTGGTGTTTTTGTAGTGTATCATAATCTCTTATATTACTGACAGAAGATTTATTGTTTTATTTTTTTCTTTGCGTGTATAGTTTTTTTTTTTTTAATGGCTTCCAAAAGAGCAAAAGTTACTACCATTTTTCGTGACTCTGGTAGTCAGCAGCTACTATTCAGAATTCCTAGGCTTGAGCTTTATCACCCCCCTCCCCTTCTCTCCCTATTGCTGTTTTTGCTGCACTCTATACATTTCACACCAAAAATAACATTGTATTTATTCATTTATTGCTTTTTACCGAATATTTTAATGGGCTCCAAAATAGAAAATGTCAACAGTTTAAACATTCGATCTAAGCCTGTATAACAATGTAACGCATGAGAAGGAGAAATAATATTAGACTTTAATAAAGCTTGAAATGTGTATTTCCACTGATGTCTGCGTCTACAGATCAAAAACTCTTGGAAACTAAATGGGTTACGGTGGAAAATGCAACGGATGCCGCCCAAACAAACAGCACTTAATTTCTTTAATTCATACCTTCCCGGTAGCAACGCGTGACGCGGAATGAAAACAGCTGTGCACTTTAATGAAATCTCGGAGAAATAGATACAGTTATATCTGTTTGAACGATCACGTTTCGAATCCATTAATATCAAAGCCCTGACCTTTTTTTCTTTTGTTTCCCGAGCGAATTTAATGGCGTCTGAAGCTCGATAGCGCGTACCAAAACGTCAAATTATTATTCACAGCTTCGGGGAAAGAACCCTTTACTGCTGCATTTAATGTACTTTTATATATTAGGCCGCAATTATAAGGGTAAACAACAGAAGTTGGTATTTACATAATGCTCGCCAGAGGCCGCTGCGTCGGG